>LQRL01114340.1:7149-18089 GCA_001703475.1 Hydroides elegans
TTTACGTTGATCGGTTGAACCTCCTTGGACATGTTTATTACACAAAACTAAGAAAAATCATTGAAATGTTGTGTGGGGCCATTTTCTATGACCCCGGGGGAAAACCGGAAGACCTAAGTCGGTCATAAGGGGAGGTGTACATCCTCAACATATATACAATATATTCCAAAATATTTTACGTTGAGCGGTTGAACCCCCTAGGACAAGATCATTGCACAAAACTAAGAAAAATCAGTAAAAATGCTGTGTGGGGCCATATTCTATGACCCCCCGGGGGCAAACCGGAAGTGCTAGGTCAGTCACAAGGGGAGGTGCACATTTTCAATATATATTTAATCGATTCCAAAAGGTTTCAGGTCGATCGGTTGAAAACCCTAGGACGAGCTCATTACACAAAACATAGCATATATCTGTGAAATGCTATGGATGGGCCTATGTTCTAAGACCCCCCGGGGCCGAACCGGAAGAGCAAGGTCGGTCAAAAGGGGAGGTGCACATCTTCAAGATATATATAATCGATTCCAAAAGATTTCAGGTTGATCGGTTGGAAACACTAGGACGAGTTCATTACACAAAACATAGCATATATCTGTAAAAAGCTGTGGGTGGGGCTATGTTCTATGACCCCCCGGGGCCGAACCGGAAGAGCCAGGTCGGTCAAAAGGGGAGGTACACATCTTCAATATATATAGATCGATTCCAAAAGGTTTCAGGTCGATCGGTTGAAAACCCTAGGACGAGTTCATTACACAAAACCTCTTACAATTTTGCGTACGACGGCCGGACGGATGGACGGACGGCAGACGGACGGACACCACCTCGAACTCAGAACTTTCAATTATACCAAAAGTCGTTTTGATACCCATAGATACCATTTCCGGTGAAAACAGAAAATGCACGCACGGACAGGGCAAAACCTATATGGCCCTCTGACTATAGTCAGGCGGGCCATAAAAATAAACGACTTACCATGTGGCTGCATGGGCATAGCATTTGGTGATGAACGGCTCTCGCGGAAAACTGGGTTTTGGATTCGTTTTGTCTCGTCTGCATTATTTAGGTAACTGGAAAAAACAAGTTGCAATACATTTCAATATTATATGAAACATCATTCACCCATACCTATAAGTAACATCAATGATTAGCAAATTGAAGTTATTTTTGTAACAAAATAATCATTTAAAAATTATGTTCTATTGTGATTCCCTAAAATCATTATTATTACGGACCAAATATCATTAACTTTATCACACAAATTGTATCCATTCACTCAATTGCGTATAAAGTTTGCACTCACAATGGCTTGCTCTGTCGGCGTCGTCGCCTGCAGCACATAACGACGAAGACGAGAGTGGCGAGCAAGAAGAGGCCGGCCACACACAGCACGATCACCAACCACCACGCCATGCCTGATTGCTTCGCTGAAATTCGTGATATGATTTTTTAGTAATCCGACAGAATATAGAGCAAAGTATAAAGGAGGCTCACATCTGATGAAATAAATGTAACCCGAGGCCACAACCATCGCCTTTCTTTGTTCTATGCGAACAAATTACTTTACAATATTATTTAGCCCAAAGGCAATTTCAAACTATTACATCTAACACTATTAGATATAGAGAGGAAAAAGAGTAACCCCAACTCAAGATTGAATATTCCACTTACTGTGAAGATAATTAAAGCGAAATTTGTCGATCGATGCGGGTAGACTCCCGATGCTCCCTTTCATGAGCGCATCTTGTAGAACGGATTTCATCTTCTCCGTGCCTGCGGAAGACAAACGTAATTTCAAATCTAGAATATAAAGATTTTTGAATGTTGACATATCAAAATTAAGAATCTTTAATCGAAAAGTTCTTTGAAGTTTAAAACCATATTCTTGTTAGCATAAACTTCTACATCAAAGCCTCCTAAGCCTACCTGGTGCGGTGCTGTCCGAATAGACGGTATGCAGCAATTGGAAATCAACGAGCACGCTGCCTTCGCTGAAACCCTCGATCTCGACTCTCAGCTTCGAATCCTTTGTTTCCGGTCGATAAACATCATGGATCGCGTTGCTGAACTCGCGCTTAAACGTCTCGTTGTATTGAAGGGTTGAGGAGAATTTTCGCAGGAGTTTCACTCGGATCACGTATACTCGCAGTTCAGATTTGCGTTTGTTATTACAATATTGACCTTTAAAGTCGATGGTACAATCACAGTGGAAGCCATCCCATTTGTTTTTGCATTTTCCCTGGTTTTGGCATTCAACGGTTGAGCAATAATCAATGGGGTTAAACATCGTTGTTGTGCTAGTAGTCGTGGTCTCCTCTACTGTAGTTTGCACCATTGTAGTTGGTGCAAGAGTAGTCACTTCTATTTCACAATTTCGCCCCATGAAATCATCCCCGCATTCACACACATACTCCTCCATCTTATTTTGACATGTGCCATTATTCCAACATGGGTGAGACAGGCAAGGAAGGCGTTCGCAGTTGGGACCCATGTCGGGCTCAGTGCAGTTGCACGTGTATCCGGCGGGGTCATCGGGGTCAAGGACGCACGTGCCGCCGTGGAGACAGGCTGTGTTGGAGCAGCTCGGGGTAAAGAAGGTCTGGCAATGCTTGCCTGTTATTGAAACGAAAGTGATTTGGTTCACAAAACATAGATAAGGCAGTTCATATAATTTTGTGATTGCGAAAATTCAGTTTGGCTAATTGCTTAATATGAATGATATAAGCGAATTAGGAAAGGAATTGTGTTTTACTTATAGCTAGTATTTTACCAAACAGTTTAACCAATAAATAAGGATCACAGCCTCCTTCTGAAAAAAAACTAGAAGGTCAGTGACCTTGGATCCCCCGTGAACTTCAACAATGCGTATATGCAGGATGGTCAGTTTTTACTAAAATTTACTTTGGAAATGACGAACTATTTTGCGAATAAACAAGATCATGCGGTGAAAGAAAAACAGATTACCTTTTTGCATCATCACTCACTTTTTTCTGAAGACATCTCTTGAACTGACGAGACCAGTTGGAAAAAGTATCCTCAATTTATAAATTAAAGAAAATATGCTTTTATAAGCACGAGCTCATATAGCACATCCAAAATGCTTTTGAGAGGCAACTGACACGGCCAGTGAAGTAAAAAGATAATTTTATTACATTAAATTTTGCTAATATAAGCACATCCCAGATACTTTTGAGACGCAGCTGACAAGGCAAGTGAAACAAATATATCATTTAACTTACATAGCAAATATGCTTATATAAGCACGATTTCTTTTGCAAGCCAATTCCAAATGCACCAGGCTCCCCAGATAGGTGTTAACACATCTCTATTAATTTGCTGATTAATATGCTGATATAAGCATGATTGCTTATAAATATGCTTATATAAGCATGATTGCTTATAAAATTACACGCAAAATGTTTTTGGAGGGTAGCTGACGAGACAAGTGAAGAAAGAATATCATTTCACTTATCTAAAAAATAATGTGCTTATATAAGCATGTTTGCTTATGTGTATTAAATTAAAAATCTCTCGCTCAATTCCTTCATACCAAACTCGCGTGCACAATGTACTTAACATCGGGTGAAAATGTTAAAACCGACAATTTTCAAAGTGTTCCAGATTTGAAAAATTTGAGCCGATCCAGATAAAACCTTGACGAGGCACGACTTCAGACCTTGGTTTATACGTGTATAAAATTCGAAAGCTCTAGCTCAATCGCTTCAGACCAAACTCGCCTGCACAAAGTGCTTAGCATATGAAAAAAAGTTTGAAATCGACAATTTTTAAAGTGCTCCAGAATCGACAATTTTCAACCGATCGAGATAAAACTTTGACGAGGCACGACTTCAGACCTTGGTTTATACGTGTATAAAATTTGAAAGCTCTAGCTCAACTCCTTCATACCAAACTCGCCTGCACAAAGTACCCCACATCAAACGGGACAGACAGACGGACAGACGAACGGACGGACAAGCTCAACCCTATATCCCCTCGTTTTCACGGGGGATAATCACATTTTTTTTTTAATCTTACCCCTCCAGTTGTCGGTGCAATTGCATTTGTAGTCCTCTCCATGTACTTCGCACTCGCCGCCATTCAAGCAGACGACATTGTCACATGGACCTGGTGACGTCACTTGACAACGGTCGCCGTGGTAACCAGGTGGGCATTCACAAACAGCTGTGTCGTTTTCTATACAAGTGCCGTTGTTTTCACAAACAAGGCCATCGCAGGTCAAGGGCGTTTCGCAAAATTCTCCTGTAGGCAATGACATCAACCCTTTCTTGTAAATTGACTCAGTATTAAAACAGAAATGCATTTAAAACTTCGGGCACATAGTTGGAATACATATATATTGAACGCATGGTAACATATCTACAATTTGAATTGGAAACATAGTTCAATTATTGCGCTGACGATTAACGATATGTGTAGGAAGCAAATTAAACGTACCTGTTAAGCTCGCCGGACATCTACAATAAGCATGCGTGTCCATTTCTATACACTGCCCGCCATGTTGACAAACGACGTCTTTGCATGGCTCTTCTCGAATAACGTCGCAATGATAGCCGCCTAATGTATCCACGCAGACCTCGTTTTCGTTGTCATACGCGTCACGTCGTAGGCACTCATTCACATCTGAAACAATGGAAACCAGAGCACACACATTATATGACCATAGATTATCTATGTTTTAACCATCTTAAGCATACAACTATTTTTGTTTATCATTAGGATTTAATAGTATAGGTGACATAGCTGCCTTATTTTATGTTTAGTTTGAATTATATCAGACACTAACTCACCCAAACATCTGGTCTTGTTCCTCGCAACGACATCACCACTGGCATGACCCATTACCGCCGTCCAAGGCAGAACATCACCCTCCTGCTCGACCTCACAGCTTTCCGCCATCTCGCGGATTTCGCCATCTAGTGAGCATAAGCTTTTACGAAGTCATGCATGAATGTTGATTGTACATATCCTCAAGAATTACAGTTTCCGGTAATAATGATTTGGCCATGACATTGAGGTACATACGAAACGATGGAATACCTACTTAATACAATAAGATTAATTTTATTTTGTCGACATCAGCTAATACACAGTCTTTACATTAAACTAAGTTGTACCTTGCAGAACGCGGCTGTAGAGGTGCAGTTGGTGCATCTCGCCCTTGAAGCTCGAGCGGCTGTTGTACGCGTTTCCGGCCGTCGCCTGCCGTTGACCTGAAGCGAATGAAATATAAACAAATGTTTAAGTCTACGAATCATAGCTAGATCAATAAATCATAATTAAGAAGCTTTTAAATATCTATAAGCAGACTTTACAGTTAGGGCAAGTCTGCATAAAAATGAAATCCAGGGCTTAATATTCATTGGGCAGTATCATTAACCGAAATTCCCAACAAAAAATGGCAAACTCAGACATGTTTCCATTTTTTATTCTCACGCAGTCTTGTTTACATGATGCTTTACACCAAATGATCTTTTAATATAACTAATCGTCATAATTACCCAGGATGAAGTATCCGCTCTGCTCTATAGCCGTTCCCTTGGCCAGCCCCTCGCCACGTGCTCGCAGCGTCCCGTTCACGTGCATGGACCACGCGCCATTAATTGATGACCACGTGACACACACGTGGTGCCAGAAACCGTCGTTGAGCGCGTAGTGCGTGTTCACCGAGTCACCGTTTACGAACATCTGGGCGAATAAATACGTCCATATCTTTATTCAAATTAAATACTTTCATATCCTCGATTGTTTGTGAAATATTGTTAGTCCTAATATCTGAAATAATAAGTTTGAAAGCGATCACCGTAAGAAACACAAGATCATTTTTGAGATAACTAAACATCATTGCAGACCGAAAGGTAATCTTACCCGCAGCATTCCATAGTCATAAAGTGTGAACGCGTCGGGACTGCGTGAACATAGAAAATCACTAGGCACGGCGTAGGAAAATATAGTTCCGAAGCGGTGTGCGTCATCAGTTCGCAACCACAGACACGCCGACACATTCCGAAGCGAAGTCGAAATGGGCCGAAGTGACACGAAGTCGGCCACACTGCCGCGAGGGAAGATCAGGTCAAACGTCGAATCGATAACTGTATAAATGAAAATTTAGGTTGAAGTTCTAGACCATTCTATTGGTCAGTGTTCAAGGACTTGAAAATGAAACATAATCGATGACTCTTTTTATTGAGACTCATTCTCAAAGTGACCGACTTATGATGAGAAGAGACATTTGGTCAAGACAAACACAATGCATGTTAGCCTCGTCACTGTTGACATGTTTTAACAACTTCCATATGGTTAAATTATTGATAGTACCGGTTATAAAACTGTTTTTCGTTGACACCTTAATTTTCTTAGCTAACATTCTTGCCTTTAAGCCCATATGGCTTTGCTCTAGTTATAAAAAAATCAAACATGATACAGATTCGAATAGTATATACCAAAGATTCAAATAAGCATTACCATAACAAGATAAATCTTAATGTTATGTTACAAACTTAGATGCAGAAAACACGCACCTGTTTGGCAGTGGGCGCCGCCGTAACCAGGGGCACACATGCATGTTGCCTTGTCTTCGAGAGAAATACACGTTCCGTTGTGTTGACATGTAAAGCCGAGACACAGGTCGACCTCTACCTCACAAAAGGTGCCTAGTGCGCAAAATATAGTTACAGCATTAACTTAAGTATTTAAAAGTTAACTACCGGTTAAATGTTTACAAACCATAATGACTACACAACGAACACATATTATATTTTAAAGCAACAGAATTACTCAAAGATAGTTTTGCTGGATTTGCAAAAAAAAAATCATGTACATTGAACAACTGTATCACATATTCATATAAGCCTTGAAGTGCGATAGGGGTACAAACCTGTCCATGCGGGGCCACAGGCGCAAGAGGCGCGGCCATTGAGGGAAGAGCAGGTTCCGTTGTTAAGACACGGCTTCATGTCGCACATGTCCACTTCGTATTCACACAAAGCGCCTGCAACGAAGAAAATTTAATAAAATAGAGGCGATTGCAAAGGCATAAAAGGCTTGGTGAAAGTAATGGGTTAAAAGAACGCCGGGAGGTGCACTTAAGACTAAGTGCGAGTTCTAAGGATAAATATTAATATCTTAATCCGCACAACGAATATCAACATGATATACCGGTAATCGGGAATTGGCAAAAACTGTATAATGAACTATTTTTGAGAAGGATCGATTTCTCATGAACTCATAAGTGTTCCAAACGAACAATGATTTGCATTGATATGCGTATTTTAAATGTCACACATGACCAACATACTCACCCTGATGTCCCTCCTCGCACTCACACTCGACCCCACTGGATCCCATCGAGCAGTTGCCATGGCGACACGGGTTGCTACGACAATCGAGCGTCTCCTCGTCGCAGTCAGCGCCCATCCACCCGTCGTCACACACGCAGCTGTAACCATGGTGATGACGCTCGAGGCAGAAACCGCGGAAACAGGGGTCTGAGAGGCAAGCGCTCTCTTCTTGCTCGCAGTGGGGGCCTGGGGTAAGATTTGAATAACGGGTAGTTAAACGGTTTATAATATTAGTCAGTGCTGGCACAAACAAAGTAAAGTAAATATGAACATTGATCTCGGGGTGAAAATTTTGTGATTATCTTCTCACGAAAATTGGCTGGTGCATAAAAAAGTAAATGACTGACAAATGGCTTAAGCAATTTGACTTCCCGCTAAAAGGTCAATTCTTTTTAAAAGTGAGACGATAAATCAGATAAAAATTATCCAGTCGAAAAATCCACTTTGAATGAAACAAGAATTCATCTCAGCACTTTAATATGTCAAACAACAGGCTAATGATGATAACGTAATGTTACAAACAAAAGGTCAGACAACAAGCTGACTTGAATGATAGATACATGCATAAAACACATATAAATTGTATAAAACAATAAATAAAGTAATCATCGCCCGTCAAAAAGCACAACAAAAAAAAAGGAAGAGATATACATGTACATGTAGCAGTTATTTTGAGTTCCTTTTATCGTTGGGCTATATAAAGGTCTATTCCGTTTTATTCGAAATGGATTTGTAGCCATTAAAATTGTTAATAGATTTAACCCTGCAGTCATCCGTACTATGTAAGGTTATGGCTTCATCAATGCAATAAAATGTTCATTTATATATTCGGCTGCCGGAATTACATCAATCTTTTCATAACATCCAAAGGTGCCAGAATAAAAAAAACCTAATTGAAATGATTACAAAATAACTTACCTAAATACCCATCTTCACACACACATCCATATCCCCCATCCTCCCTTTCTTCCTCCTCGCACGTGCCATTGTTTTGACACGTGACATTGAAGCACGCGCCGAGTCGCTCGTCACAGCGCGCACCTGTGAACCCCTCGTGACACATGCACCACACTGAGGCTCCTTGATCGCCGTGGTTACAGTCGCCATGGATGCAGAGGGGTCCGCAGCGCTCGATGGTCGGGTCTAACGAACAGGATGAAGAAAATGTAGGATTTTTATTTAAGATATTTAGTGAGTGAGTTGTCGGGCGAAAGTGTTTCTCCCTCCCATATGTCGGTATGAAACAATATAAACTTTACGTCAATGCGCAGTCATTAAAGAACGCAATATGCGTTGTAATAATATTATTTTTTACAGCCTATGTACTGCTTATTGACGGTAAAAACATCGACAGGAAGTAGGGTATTGCATCATATAATCGTAAAATACATGTAAACGAAGCCTTCAAGCCTTAACGTATGTAATTGCCAATCACTATACTGAGTTTATTGCCTATACCACAGATGCTCACCCGCACACGTGTCGTTTTCACTGGCTTCACAAACGTAGCACTGCTGAGTGAGACTCTCCTCAACCGTCTGGTTCACTTCGGTGCCTGGCTCTGAAATGTTATTGCATCATCTTATGTTTTGTTGCACTATAATTATTATCGATCATATTGTGGATTTAAACATCGTAACTAATATTTGAAAGTGATTCGTGTAAGGGATTTCAAGATGTTAATTAAAATGCTTTTTACATTTAATACTTTACAGGCGCGGGTCCAGAAAATGTTGGACCGTGGGAAGCGACACCAATAAAACATAGAGACTGATACGAAGCACATAAACATTTACCGACGCAATCGCAGACGTCGCTGGCACCTCGCCCTCTGGTCGTCGTTTCAACTGGACATATCTTACACGTGGCCTGTGCGTCTTCATCCTGGTATGATCCCACGTGGCAAGGTTCGCACGTGTTGTTGTGGCTGAAGGTGCCAGGCGGACAGCTGACTGGATTAAAATATTAATAACGAAATAGTAATCAAGTTTATTAATATGTTTTCTTAATAAAACTTAACCTTTTTTATATTATCACGAATGGTAACAATAAGGGTACACAACGGTACCAAAATAGCTACATCACTATCCTGCAATAATTATGAATAGGGTGACTTCCTCATTGAGTATAAGTTTTGGTCACATAACTATTTGTGTTCATGTAAGCATTCTGTTATATGATGCAAGCGTTTGCTTTTTTAAAACTAAATCTTAGAAAAGGATGAAACTTATTTACACTTACTGCACTTAGCAAAGTAGTCATCAGTCGACAACACCTCATGGTAGATTTCTCCTGGCTTACACTCAATGTTAAACTTTGGGAGATCACCGTCATATTCTTTCACTAGATAACTCACATCTCCCGCAAGGGGCAGCACTATCGGTGTCGGTGGATCCCTCAAATAGAAATAGAGCGTATCGAGGACATCGAAGGCTAGGAATTTTTGGTCGTTCTCAGTCATTTCCTCTTCTGATTTATTTAGCATTTGGGCCGTGATGACAAAAGTAATGTTGATATCAGAGGGACCGGATGATGTCGGTTGATATTCAGGTAGTACTTGAGTTGTTGGTGAGATTGTTGTCATAGTTTCATTTTCTGTCGCCAATGTTATACTTTCGTCGATTGTTGTATCTTCCAAAGTAAACTGATCGTCCGGATAACGGGTTGAATATTCGTTCACAGGAGCAACCGTTACTTGTTCATCAGTTTGACCATTCTTACTTGTGACATCACCAATCGTCGTTACATCAACTGGCATGCTTATCAAATCCATTTCCGTTGTCATATCCTCATCGTTCGCAACATCTGTCACACTTCCTTGCACAGTCGTTTGAGCATATCCCCCTTCTGCTCCACCCACTGTCACACCCATTAACCCATCCACATCCCTCTTCCTCCTCCTAAAATGTTGCCCACACCACACATTGACATCACTAACACTGCACCACAACCCATCCCCACTGCATGCCTCCGATTCCTCAATCACGGTTTCCATGGCAGCAGTGAAAGTGCGGATAATCTCGGGGGTGTCGCGGGCGCAGTCGTCGTTGTAGGCGATGTGGATCTCGTTCGTGATGTACGAGCTGCTGGCAAGGCGCGATCCTGGCAGAAAAGAGAGTAGATACTGGAGAATTTTGGTGATATGATGGTTATGCAAATTTGTCTCACTACTATGACACAGATTTCAATTGAAATTGCAAGAAACATAAAGGATATCAATCGAACAGCCTTTCCAAGATTTTCATACTACAAAATCATCCTTCCCGTTAAGTTGAAAATACTTAAATATAGAAAAGGCTAAACCCTCCCCCTTACAAATAAAACCGCGCCGGTTATAAACAAGATTGTCAAGGGTTTGACAATGACCCAGCTTTAGTGTATAGCTTAGGTATTTCAGTACTTGCACATGTGTGACGTTTCTTTAATATATTAATATATGCACTATACTAAGTGTGCAAGTTAATAGAAACACGGGAAAATGCATAAGCAAGTCACATGTCGTCTATTTGTTTTAACATTTGCATAAAGATATTTTAAGAGGTGGGATATATTTATACCAGATGGGATTCGAACCCGTGACCGAATGAG
>LQRL01114340.1:27801-38177 GCA_001703475.1 Hydroides elegans
CAGAAATCGCTCAATGTTCTCACGGGTTACATAACCTTTGAATCTTAAACAAACTTTGCAACAAATAAGTCTGCTGGCCAGTGTGCACCAATCGGCAGTTGAAGGTTTCCGTTTGTTCTCAGAATGCCAACAATCGGAAATGTAAAGATGCTGGCAATAAACACTCAGTTATCAACTTCAAATACAACTTTTCAATCATTTTGAAACGCAATAATCATTCGCATTGCTATTTTTGTTTCAATATTTATACTAATTCCGAAAAAAGTTGAGAGCTATTTCCTACAGTTGACAGGTTCTCTTTTCCAAACACGGTGATATATTTCAGGACATAACACAAAATTAGTCCAATTAAATATCATTTCCATATCACATGGTTTTGATATCCAGTTTATTAACATAAATATTTCAATCAAAACACCTACATACTCTCATTTACATACTTCAAGCCATAGACACAATGCATTCCGGAACCTAAGCAACGTCAAGAGAGAAAAATTCGGTCCTATATCTTTCACCTTTCTATGTTTTTGTAAACGTGCTCTGTTTCATACACAGAGGCACTTTTTTTGGCTGCGTCAGTCTATCAGGATCCAGATAAAATTAACGACCAGTGTCGTTCTAAAAGGCGAAGGTGTATGCTGAGGGACGAGATGGGCTTGTAGGAATCGGTCAATACGGGTTGGTTTCGATTTAGTGGAAAGGGTAACTTATTTTTACTCGTTTCTATTTTTACACACATTGATACCTGGTATGCTAAAGTATGAATAAACCGGTACAAAGCAGACGATCGTCTTAAACTCTAAAAAAAATACATTTTTAAGGATACGCCTACATGTTTATATAACGAAGCATAACTTACTCTAGTTTTACCACAGGGCTGTATCTGCAAATTTGAAAAAGTGCGGGAAATCCCGCACCTTACTCAGAAAACTGCGGGATTTTGGAATTTTGTGCGGGATTTTCAGTTTTACCCAAACGACCATATTTTTGATAAAGGCATCATCTTGACATGTTTTTATTGAAAGTGGCATAATAACAGGGTGACTAGTCTCCAGTCATTTTAGAATGATTTGACTGATTCTTTTCTCTGAACTATGACAAAGTGAGTCAACATCCGAGCACCGAAGGTGCGAGCCAAAAGTATTAAAGAACGTTTCCTAAACATGCGAGCGCCGTAGGCGCGAGCAAAAATTTTCAGGTTTTAGACTTTAAAATCTCATTAAATACGGACTTGAAATCCCGCACTAGATTTGAAAAAGTGCGGGATTCTTTCTAAAAGTGCGGGAGAAATCCCGCACCTTTTTCTGAAAACGGTTGGATTTTTTCTCAAACTGCGGGAATCCCGCAATCCCGCAGGGGTAGATGCAGCCCTGTTACCAGTAATATATGATAAGCTCAAAATATACCCTGACGCCTAAACTGCCATAGGATGTAGGAAAACCATGCATTGCCACAAACATACATAGGCGCACTGTATTTACACAAAATTTGATGTTCTAGTCTTAAACATGAATTTCAACGAAACCATAAAAGTAACTACAGTAGAACCTCGTTTACTCGAGGTCCTCGGAACTTCAGATTTACCTCGAGATATCCGTGAATTCGAGTTATCCGTGGTTTTATAAAACTAATATATAAGTGATGGGACTTTGAAATCCCCTCTAGTAAACGGGTAATTCGAGTTAACCGTGCTCGAGTTAATGAGGTTCTACTGTAATAAATATTAAGGAGTAATATCATAATTAGTGGTTCATGCTTGGGTCCATTTTTCACTTAACACTTATGAAGTGATTGCAACTTTTTAAAAAACAAAATTTGGATAATCGTAAAAAGGAAAATTATTTTACCTAATCTAATCTACCTAAAAATTGAGTTCAAGGTCTGTTACAGAACTGATATTTTGCATCTTCATTTTACTTTTAATCGAGGTTATACCACCTCGTTTTTGTCGTGCCATAGCATCAGTACCTAGATGCACCTCTTTAAAGTAAATTCAGATATATATTTTTTTTTATTTTATAACATTGTAAAGCCAGTAGGATACTAAATCATACGAAAGTTAGATGGACAGACAAATGGACCCGAGTTCAATTAACGCCTTCGTTTAATATTTTACTTAATACATTTTTTGTCAAGTAGGTTTTCTTAAATGTTTATAATAATATTTCTATAATTCCTATCATAAAATGTAAATGGAAACGACATCCCAAGGGGTACTAATGATTTCCGTTTGCATAAGAGATCATACAAGAGTCCATACTGCTAGAGACTTCGGAGTATCACACAAACACTGTTTTTGTAAAATGTTGCGTGTTTCTGGCCTTAATCTCTCATTCGCAGTTCTTCTTGAAGAAGCAATAAATGTGTATAACAAAACCTTATTTGAGATACAAACAATAACCTTTTTCTTTTTTTTTTTCTTTTTTTCAGGTTCTTATATTATATTTTACAATTTTAAATAGGGGACAATAATCAAACAATATAAGTATGAAAAATGAATTCAAATAGCACGTGTTGCTTATGATAAGCTTATCACTTAAGACTTTCATTGAGTGTTCAATACTTTATGCATTCATTTTTTATCAAACTTTGTTAAATAACGAGTATTCAATTAACAAATATAGGCATCACATATGTTAATATCCGGCCTTATGATTATATATTCTTTATCACGAAAATCATTCGATTTCGAGCAATACAGGTGTGGGTATAGTCTTTCTCACAGCATCGATCTCATAACGTCGTCCTCACCACATTGTCATCAAAACGTCTATATATACGCGAACACTTTCTGCATGGTTTAAGTTCAGACTCCCGTTTTTCTCTAATTCTTTTTGTCGATCAAACTGAAACCTCAACGTTGCACATCTTAAATCTATATACTTTAACTATGTGAAGTTTCAAAACGTGCTTCACACAAAAGTGCCGCGAACAAACAACGGTGTCCTTGTGTCTATAATGTTTACATTCGGACGAACGGACGGACAGACGGAAGGAATGGCAGATAGCAATAGCCCTTCACCAAATTGGTTGGTTGGGGCTAAAAGGCACTTTTTTTTTAATTTCATATGCTGAATATGCTGAATATGAATATGCTGATATGGTGCACCCTTGCTTAGCCTCGTTTAACTTTTTTTTAAATTTCATTTTATTTTAGGTAGCACGTGACCAGAAAACCTTACAATACACAATTACCTTAACGTATAAAGTAAGAAGGAATGTTCTGGTTTTCTAAAAATGCAATATAATCAGATTTATAGCTTTTATTTAGTACTCTCAAAAAACATCGTAAACAATAAAGAACAAAATCGAATACGAGTTTTAATAACATCATTATCAATTTTAATATTTCATATTCCCACTACTATTTTGTGCATAAATATATTTACACTGTCTGTGCGAGAAATGCAGATTTGAGTCTTTACATTCTCTACTTAAATGTTTTCCTCTGAAAGTGCACATTATTACATCGTTTCATTATTATTATCGTCGTCATTATTATCTTTAATATGTTTGATATCTTAGTATTCACAACATGGCAGGATTCTCATTCTACAAATGTCTGTTTTGTCTGTTTTACAAAAACTTAATGTATTCAATACGAAAACTCAATGCAAGCCTCCGTACGACCAGCGAGCTGACAAAATGGATCTGATTAGCCGCGATACGTAGCCGCCAGCAGCTTCGAACACGACTTGGGCTCAATCTCATATTCAACTGTCACCTCGTGCATGCCTTAGTTTGTGCTATGGCAGGGATCCCCGTGTGCTGTTCTTGCAAATTTTGCAGCGCTAGGTCGGTCCATTTCTGTTCTTGTTCTTTCAAAGTCTCTGAAGTGTTTCCGTTATCTGGCAGAACAAAATCTTACTTAATCAATACTTAATTATTAGTCTACTTCTTAACCAGTAACTCCAGATGCGATATAAAATAGTTCAATCGAAGTTCACGTTCGAACGATTATACTTATGTACCAATGCATCGCTGTTTTGCAATAAATTATCGTTATACATCAAACAGCTGCTTGCCTTGAGTTTTAATTAACAAAATGTTGTTGATTCTTATATCTAAAAAAAATCAGAATTCATAACAATTTGGTTGTGTTTTTTAAGCATTTCAGCGATATACGGTCAGCGATACATGGTCATAAAAACATTAACTAAAGGTTGAAAAGTGCTGGCTAAAGGAATTATCAGGACCTAACATGCGTTTTATGCAACATAATTGTAACAAACAAGGTTTACTTCAAGAATATCTCAGTTTGGTATGCCGAATATTATTTCAAGATATCTACATGTCAAAATGGTTTAATAGGAGCCTAGATTTATATTGCGTACTGAAACTGACCGGGTTCAAGTTCAGGCAGTTCCATTTGTGGCACTGCAATGTCCTCATAAGGTAACTTGTCGGTCTTCCACGCCTTGTCAACAATGTCCAACAAACGGCCGTCACGTGACACCACGCTGTCCATGGCTTTCTGCACAAAAACAAAATGTTATAAGTTACAATAGCAACAAAAAACTGAGACTTTCCATCAATAATATATCCTTTTACCTCTAAACAATAGTTTAAGAACATAATTAATATTCTAAATAATTTTATCGTTTATTTTGATACCTGATACTCCTGTCGGCAATAGCCAAAAGAACTCGGTTGACATATTTTAGGCAGTTGATTTTAAACTATCACCTTTACTTTTAATAACAAGTATTCAGTGAATACAAACAGGCCCCCACGCCCCCAAAGTCGTTTTCGAGTATTTCAGAAGTCTCTATGACCTTCCGTTCAAAATTTCTATCCCGTAAAAGTCTTGAAAAAACCGCCATTTATGGCTATTTTGGCTAATTTGACAATTTCCTGTCGGGTGTTTTTGACCGAAATGGTCAAAAGGCACATCTACGGACCAAGACCTTTCATTTGAGCCTATAACCAAGTCTCTACGTTCAAAAGATCTAGTCCGTATAAGCTCAAGTCTTGAAAAACCGCTATTTTTTTGGCTATTTTGGTCAATTTTACAACTTCCGGTCGGGTGTTTTTGACCGAAGTGATCAAAAGGCACATCTACGGACCAAGTCATTTTATTTGAGCCTATAACCAAGTCCCTATGACCTTCCGTTCAAAAGTTCTAGCCCGTTCAAGCTCAATTCTTAAAAAACCGCTATTTTTGGATATTTTGGCCAATTTGACAACTTCCGGTCGGGTGTTTTTGACCGAAATGGACAAAAGGCACACCTATGGACTAAGACCTTTCATTTGAGCCTATAACCAAGTCTCTATGACCTTCCGTTCAAAAGTTCTAGCCCGTTCAAGCTCAATTCTTAAAAAACCGCTATTTTTGGATATTTTGGCCAATTTGACAACTTCCGGTCGGGTGTTTTTGACCGAAATGGACAAAAGGCACACCTACGGACTAAGACCTTTCATTTGAGCCTATAACCAAGTCTCTATGACCTTGCGTTCAAAAGTTCTAGCCCATACAAGCTCTAGTCTTGAAAACCCGCTATTTTTGGATATTTTGGCTAATTTGACAACTTCCGGTCGGGTGTTTTTTTTTACCGAAACGGTCAAAAGGCACATCTACGGACCAAGACCTTTCATTTGAGCCTATAACCAAGTCTCTATGGACTTCCGTTCAAAAGTTCTAGCCCGTACAACAAACGGGCGGACTTTTGGGTTGGGGCCTAAAAATAAATGAGATCTGGGATTATAATAGGGGGATTGGCAACTCATCGGAAAATATTCGTTTCGAATGATTTTTTCCGTACTATGACTGTGACAAAAATACTTATATAAGTCTCAATTTTACATTTGGGAAAACCCAGCGTTTTTTGACCATTTCCATGCACTTTTTGCTAAATAAATTCTTTCAATGAAAATATTTATAAATATGTTTATGACGTTGCAAATAAGCTGTAAAAAATATATAATATATTACATTTTTGGAAAAAAATCGATAAAAAATAAAAAATTGTATTAACTTTAAAGTCGATAAATTAGACAAAATAAGCATTAGTTTTTGTATTTTAAAAAAATAATAAAAAATATATGTTTGGTATATGATATAACCAAAAAAATAGTAAAAATAATAAATTAAAGTCATTTAATTTAGTCAAAAAACTGTGTATACAGTTTGAACACTATGTACAAGCATAGTGATAAACGTTTTCGTGTATATGTCACTCAGGTCTGTAGTCATATCATAGTAGTAATTTATTTAGATTTTGTGAAATAATTTCTAAGCCGGAAAAGTTTAGTTTGTATAAAAAGGCAATTCGCTCGATAAGCTTTTAAGTCTTTAAGAATATGCCTTTTTTCATTGTATTCGACACATTATAATGTTATATGTATGTTCAATGTATATAATGTGAATGAATTGATGAAAATAAACGCATTGAATTGAATTGAATTGAATTGAATTGAATTGAATTGAATAATATCACATGGTAAAATATCAAAGTGAAAATATACATATGATTTTTAAAACGTCAGTTTATATGTGACATATTTTTTCAAATGTGTCAAAAGTGCTGTAACAGTCATCGCAAGCCTGTTTCGACTGAATTTGGCGGAGTTGCACATCCTCTTGTATTATGGTCCTAGATGTGATACTGATTATGAATTGCATTGATCTATTTGAAGACATAACGGAATGATATCAGAGTCAAATGGAGAAGGTCCAGGAGGACTGGGACACATTTACGACCTTGCAGTTAATAGGAATAACATACTAAATAAGCGCTTATTGTAAGACGGGCAAAATAAATTGGAACACACCTTATATTATCGCACAGTGAAGCTTTAGGAAAACACTTCTAAACAAATAAGGTTAATTTGATGCTTATATTAATAGGAAAATAAGTTTATTTCTTAGTGTTTTTCATCACTTTTTGCGTATTTTGATGCATCTAACTGAAAAAAAAAACATGATAAAAATACTTGATTATAAAAGTTTCAAAGAAGGGAACCGGTGAATATCCCGAACTTCCCGAATAATATACTTTACGAAACATCACCAATTTCGAATTGGGGCAAATTCATAATATATTAAGTTCAGTTATAAGGTTGATATTCTAAGCTATATTACATAAATATATTTCATTTTTACATATATATTACATAATTTAATGCATGATACCTATCCATCGATAAAACGCATTTTCAGGTCAATTAACAATAAAATAGAATGTTTCGATTGGTTCGTTTTGTTAACTAACTGATGTATAAAAAGGATACACATAAGGGACAACATGGTAGATTTGTAAAAAAAAAAATCAGAATAGGCATACATGTACATGGTTAACACTTGAAAAATTGTCGATATTCAACGGTTATTGATGCCAATCAAATCATAAAGCGGAACACAACAATAAACATAAGAAATGTTTCTTGCTATTTTCTTTCAGCGAACGTTTAGATTTGATAAGGAAGATATGATGGGTTTAAAGGCGAACACAAGTTATCCTTTCAATTTCACAGAGTGAATTAAAAACAAAGAAATAAAACAATAATTCGAATATAGTTGTTCATTGACAACGGTTATGATCTATTTGTTCATCAAGAACTTTACATTGTTTTAACATATCTAACACAAATGTTATGAATAATGAAATATAATAGGGATATCTATAAATATTTGCTCTTAATTATATCATCCATTTTGGCTAAAAGGTCCTGATTGTCTCCGTGTTTCCATTTCTCTATTGTCTGGCTTCTTTTGGTTATGTGCGAAATTCATCGTTCGCGACATTAAATAAAACAGCATTCGCAGAAACAGTATCTTGTCTTTTATTATTGATTTTTATAGCATACCCCTTTGTCCTTTTTCATTGAGGCTTAGAGCCTCCCCATTCCTGTAGCATTCTTGGATTGGTTATAGATTATTCTTTATTAAGTGTCCCATTTTAAACATCACTATTCTTTTCCTTCCGCGACAGGTCTGTCTACTTTTAAACATATTATAACAATGAATTTCATATCTTTGAAATATAATGCTATAACTAATGTGAAAATTTTGAATGTATTTTAATATCGTCGCTAATATCATGTGTTTCATCGCTATACTAGTATTTATGTTTCATTGTCTTTTACAACTCCAAGCAAGCTTTGGCATCTTATATAGTTCCTAACTACATTAGATACATTTCTTTATTATTCAATACCGTTAATGATTTTTTTTTACTTTTACTTAACATAGATAAGTCATTTTATATTAATCAATATCAATATTGGTATCGAGGCAACTTTTTATTGGGATTCCAGTTTGTTAACTTAAAACTTTTATATATATTAGATTTTGCCTGAGCGGTTCAGTTGAAGAGCTGTAACTAGAACATTTTGCCATTCTCATTTGACCAATGCTTGTCATGTCATCAAAGCATGACTATAGGACTAATATTATTATGTTTCGAGTACCTGTTGATAACGGTAAAGACAAATAAGATTAGTTTTATTTTCTTATAATGCTGCTTTCACCAATTTTGATGGCACGCGCAACATCATTTTTGCTTTATTGATTTGGCAATTTTTATGATTTTTTTTTTCAAACCGTAAATATCCTTACGATTTTTCCTATAGAATTCTTAATGATATATTTAACCTAATTTTATGTATTTACACTATTCAACATTGTATGTATTATGCCAATCACTCTAAACATAGTTTGCGTTCACAATTTCATCTTGAATATAAATTGAAATGGTCTTTGTAAACAACGAACTACTTAAGCGTCTATAGAGCATATAATACATAACTTCGAACAAAAATACACTCACGTGGTGTTATTCTAGCCTAGTAGATACAAGATGAAGTCTAGAGTAAAGGGTTTATGAAACGTATAGTCTATCAATATTGGTCTGTCCCAGTATAACTGATTCAAAACAATGCACAAAATTGGAAACACATTGGTTAGATATCATTAGATGGCAAGGGTATCCGTTTTATGAGGAAACTTGGGTGTATCTTCCTTATCGAGAAAGCCCGCTATGTATGTGGAACGTATGTTCTGTTACTATCGTTATTGAAATATAAATTATATTATTTCTGCATTTGGCGCATAAAATCGAATAAGTTTCACTTTAGCATATTTCTCAATGTTATCACTCAATTCTCTCTGTCCTTGCACTGCACCGGACCTTATTTTCATGGGTTTCGAGGCAGGGAATATATAGTTGAGAAATTAGTAAAATATCTCATAAGTTACGGTTGACTTCTCTTTCATTATATTGCACAATGTACCGAGTCTGGGAAAATTAACTACACATATATTAATGTGCAGGCCGTAACCTTATTGTATTAAAAATGTTTCCTTTCAATCACCTTCCGACGGGAATTATACAAATTGACAAGGTCATTATATATAACTTATTTTTGAAGTAGCAGTAGATATAGGTAGAAGTCTAGCTGAATGTTTATGGTGTAAAATTATGGAGTATGTTTTAATAACACCAAACCAAGCCAAACACAAATATGCTGATAGTGATGTGCTCAAAAAATCACTTTTGTCAAAACAATCTTTGCATTCATGCGAAATGTATTGAAACGCTTTTTATTTACAACACGTAATGATTTTCAGGGGTCGAGATATCGCTTCAGTTTCTTAACACGGCAATTTTAGGATTATTTATCATGTCATGGGTTATAGAATTATATCACATATATTTCACTTATATTTGCATTGGCGTAGCTGGGTTCGAAGCACAGAAGGGATGTGCTTCTATTTAGACATTCATGATGTCCCTGATTCACATAGACTTAAATTCTACATTTAGATTCTATATAAATACCATTGTTTACCGAGCCCAATTCTACAGTGATATGGAAATACCTGCTAAGTCACATTTTGAAAAAAAATCTACTTTTAGTTTAAATGGACTTAGCAGGTTATTTCCCTTCTTACCTACCCATATGACATGCGAGTCAATGTCCGAAATGGGTGCATTGTGATATGGTAAAACCTGCTATAGCACATAATGACTAATTTATATACGGTAAAACCTGCTAAGTGCATCGTCCAATGAATAGCTCGTTTTACGCTACGTAATATGCGTCACACGAATAATCAAGATTGTGGTTTTAAGAAACAACGTGGTTTTGTCAATAAAAAGTTAAAAATATATATTTTTGTGAACTACATTGTTAAACTTATCCTTCACAAGATTTATAAATACGAATATACAGTTTGTCGAAATGGAGAATTTGGACCAAACTGCTTTTGGTTCAGACGTTGATATAGAAAAAAAAACTCAAGTGGACTTTCGACTTTTTCTATTCCAGTCTCAATTAGGTAAGTGGTTAATATTTTCTTATCAATAGGTGACGTCTCCGAAATGTATTAATTCGTTTAACAAGGGGGCAGTGGGGGGGGGGTTGAAGGGGGGAAT
>LQRL01114344.1:5768-16153 GCA_001703475.1 Hydroides elegans
GAAATCCAGTGTTTAGCAATTCAGTCGCTATAATTTGAAATAATGTTTAGAACTTAATCTTTAATAAAACGTTACGCTAACTTGTATATCATTTATTAACTTGCGAAAATCAACAAAATAAAGCTATTTCACCCTTAAATATGTAAAAACTAGTGACATCATTCATTTGTATTCAGAATTCATTATTTTTGATAATGGACAGTTAACTATATAAGTCGTAATTATACAATACATTATACAGGTTACAAAACAAGACTGAATAATGATAACAAGCCTGATTATTTGTAATGATTTATAATGAATGTCTCACCTTTAACTATATAGACCTCTATAAAAACCAGCATTTTGCGAATCCTTCAACATCCACTCATTTGTATGCAGACACAAAAACACGCTCAAAAGTGATTAATAAACTCGAAGAGTAAAAATACTTCTACAGGTCCCTTTCCATATACATTTATGTCTAATCTGTACATTTAGCCTGAGCATATGATTATCACAGTATCACACTCAAATGCTTTATTTTTATTTCAAACGGTTGATCCGTCTTTCCATTTGACGATGTTGCGTTCTGCCACGAAATCTCCTTTTGGGGACGTTGTTCCGGCTGAAAGAGTGGCCAGGTAGATCGGCGTATCCGCCCCTGGTAAACAACATTATGCATACATATTTTGTTTATTTGCATCAAATAATGAATACATAAGAGTTTTGTTGAAATATATACGCGTAAAATATGCGTAGCAAACGAACTTAAAGTACACAAATATAGTATAGTTATTAAACTTTATTCGTAGATCTATTTATTACAAACCTTCAAATATAGTCCGGGTCCCTTTATTGCTGGTTAAGTCTGTATCACAATATCCGGGGCAACACTGAAAGTGATAATCAAAATAATAAATCATTGAATAAAAGCTTCGTTAAGCCCCAGAAAACATATCATCAAATCATGACCCGTTAAACATAAATTGAGTACGCCCACTCACAAGCTCTGCCTGTCTCAGTATCTATAATATATCATTTTGTTTATCAGCATTCTATATTACAATATTTAAACAAATACATACCGAATTAACCAGTATGTCTCCCTTCCCCTCCGCATCTATCATTTTCTGTTGAATGGGCGTCATGGCCGTGACTCCGACTTTGCTCATGCCGTAGGCTGAGTTTGAGTAACCTTCGGCTTCGTGTTTTCCTTCCTTAGCTGACCTATTAAAGAGTAATGAAAACATATTGTACGTCTCTTGCAGTGCCAATGGACGATGCAAGAATAGTTAGAAGGTTGATAAAAATGATCAACAAATAAAACTCAGCTAATGTCATTACAAATGTAAATTATCAGTTTATACCGAGTTATTGCATCCTAATTGACACCAAATGATTTTTTTCATCGTGCAATATATGTAAAGATGCTTTCCATGTCAATTTAGGCCTAGTCAAGTCTGTTAACTATTTATCTTAAAACGTTTATTTATATCCAATATCAATTTGCTGTAAATAGATATTGTATCGACACAAACCAACTTACGCTACAAAAGCAGCCATTTCGCTCTTGACTTGATCAATTGTTGAAAACGCAACAATTTTCTTTTTCATTGCATCAGAACATTTTCGTAGCGAAGAGAGGCTTACTCGACTGGATACATGGACTACCCTGTTAAAAATGAACCATCTAATTAATAAATGAATGCATATTGTATATTGTATAAGTTTATTTCTTTTTTAATATACAATGAATTCGAAAGCTAAACGTGCATTCTCTATATATTAACTTACGTTTTCTCCATCCTTTTACATTGCGTTTTGGTTAAGGTTAGGGAGAGCAGAGAATATCAGGCGCGGATTTAGAGGGGGGCACCCTGCGCGCCCCCTGTTGGTCCTTATATACATAAGACAAGAAAATAAATTGGCGCCCACGGTTCAGTCTGATATTTTATACTGTTTGCGCCTCAGGTTCAATATTTTCTGGATCCGCGCCTGAATATGGGTTCAGGCTTGCATGCTTGTTTGTATACATCAAATATTGTTTGATTATTCAGCCATGTTACCTAGCTCCTTTGCGCAACAGAGGAAACAATGCTTCACAGACATCGAGCGTCCCAGTGAAATTGGTCGCCATGGAGACTTCGGCTTGTTCAGAAAACGGAGCTGTGGAGGCAGCCTGTTTAACAAAATATATTATCAATGAAATCAATCGGAAGTAATCCAAAAACGTAAAGCGGACAGCATTGTCTGACAGGCACTGAACCAGAGACGCCAGACGAGCATACAGCATTTGGTACAATAGAAATCCCGACCTACGGTGGTGTGGAGGGCGCACATACGCTCTTTTAATGTGCACTTGGCTGGTTGATTAGGCTTTACATAAATCATGTTAATTTTATTTACTTATTTTTATTCACAATAATATATTCTAATTATAATCAATTTTTAATAATTTGTACCGTGTATGCCATGCCAGCATTATTCACCAACACATCCAGACCGCCATACGTCTCCTGTAGATGGCTCTTTAGTCTTTCTATTGAGGTTTTATTATTTAGATCGAGCGGGAAGAACTTTGGATTGACACCGAACTCTTTGTTGAGTTTCGCGACGGCCTCTTTGCCGCGTGTTTCATCTCTGGCTGAAATGAAATGCAATACGATCATACCAACCTACATGACATATAATAATCTAACATTGTACATGGTATATATAGACAAGTACAAGGAATCAATGTGAATACGATAATAAGATTGAGTTCTTATACCATTCATGGGGATGGCTTATAAAAGACCCTAATTTTAAACTGACTTATGTATTTTTCTTTCGGGCTAATAATACTGTTGCAATAAAAAAGCCGCAATCCCTAGACTACGTAACTAACCTGTGAGAATAATATCGTAATCCTTCAGATTCTCACAAAGACCCTTGACAATTGCAAAGCCAATGCCTTTATTCGCACCGGTTACCTATAAAAATATAAATATATAAACAAATATAAATAAACAAATATAAAATTCATATTCAGGCATTTTAAAAGCTGCTTATTAGTTAAGGCTACGTTTGTATCATATTATACTTAATTGATTGTTGGTTATAGTTATTAGAAATTCATTGCGGTAATTTAATACTATATCGAATGTAACCGGAATAATCGGCACCTATAATCAATGAGTATTTTATGAATTGGTTTTAAAAAGTGCTGGCATGCTCATGATTAAATATAACTTACCACAGCTACTTGGGAAGGCATTGTGTATAATCGGCAGGCTGCTCCGAAAAAAACCCTGAAACATTCATATTAGATTCAAGTCTAAGTTTAGGAAAAACGATGGGAGCCAAACTCACTGAAATAAATATTAGAGGCATTGGGTAACACAATCATGTCACCTAATATTCTTGAATGTACCTAATTTTCTTAAGTTCCCCCGGTCTCTATTATCTCTAGTATCTATACATGACGATAATTCTATAAGATAAATGTATAATTAATGTTATAACAGTTTTCTTTTATCATCATCTATAAACTGGTCAGTACTCATCTTGTTTTAAGCTCTGTTGCTTTCGTTAGCTTATCCAAATACAACAATGTTGTAATACAATATCCTCAGTAAGCTTTCCTTTGTAATATATAACTGACTTGCATTTATGCTAAATCTTCCAAAATGCAAAATTGATCTTAAACCTACTTTAAACGGCTACTGATGATAACTACAACATACTCTACACGGAACACTATAGCGCTCCCTACATCATGCAAAACGAAAAGCGACATTTTAAAACCGTTGTAAGATTTGATCATTCAACACTTAATTACTGTATATACTTTTTATATTTCTCACAACAATATACATTTGAGCATCGACCGATATGTGTGATAATCTATGGCGTACTATATAACATATATGAGCATACACACATAATTATCAATTATATTAGTTCATTCAGACGTTTTTACTTAGTCGATGACACTACGCGGTCTGGGTTGTCGTAAGCATGATATTAAGGATAATATTTGATTAGGTCTAAACCACACTTTTATATTTGCTCTGCCCAATATGTTTATAGGGAATCCAGGTCAAAAAGTCCCCGGACATAAAGTCCCCGGACATAAAGTCCCCAATTTGGCCAACATAGGACATTAAGTCCCCGGGCAAAAATATAATTTAGAAACATTTATTTTCATTTTAATTCAATGCATGCTTAAAGTTATATAATCTTAAATGATAGTTAATCGTTATATAAAAAAAATATTGGGAAATTAACGTTTTACAAGACATTTTGTCTGGGGATTTTATGTCCTATGTTGCCAAAATCGTGACTTTATGTCTGGGGACTTTATGTCCGGGGACTTTTTGACCGGATACCGTTTATAGGCTATGTCAAGGAAGACTTGCAAAAATACTAAGCAGCCTACAATTGCCTAGATTATATATTTTTACATTTATGCGAAGTCATTCTAAATCAACTGGTCGCATGATCATAAATATTGTTTTTGGGTATTGCTGTTATTAGTACGCGTTTAGACTTCATAGCCATGTCCTAAAACTGTTGGTCTTTGTTGTCGTTATCTTTTGTCGATCTTTAGGAAAATAACATGAAATATGGCCTGGCCACATCGTTTTATTATCTTAGAATCTTTTTCTCATATCAATTAGAACCTTAAAATGCTTATAACGCAGAGAGAGCATAACATACACAATTCACTCATCAAATCAATACAGATCTATAGGTTTCAAAATATGCAGGGAAAAAACAATGTTCTTTGAAAATTAACATCTGCGTTCATGAACAAAATCACTCATTGTCAAAACGTTCCGTGCGAAATATAGATATTGTTATTGTTACTTTCTATAAAGAAAAAAAAAACGTTTAAAAAGGTTGATTGAAGATATAAAGACGATGCGATCATATAAGAAGTCCATGAAGAGACTAGCGTCTATTATGATTTTATATCGATAAATAAAACACAATATATCGCGATGCTTCAGCTTTATTTATTTTCCCAAATGTGGCACAATATAAAAAAAATCAGTACTTCAAACTTAATGCTGCAATGTTATTTCAAATATGTGTAATATAATACAATATTGAGTAGTACACATGTATGTGCATTTGCAATGTCCTTTCTATAATTGGTCCTTAGCGACCATATCCTGCCATGGAATGATAGCTCGTTCTGTGACGAAATCTCCCTTTGGCGATGTTGTTCTAGTTGGTAGGGTTGCTAAGTAGATCGGTGTATCGGCCGCTGCCATGGAAACAAAAATAAAACGGTCATTTATCATTAAGTTAGATTTATCAGTATATATGTTTAATAGCATATAGTGTCACTTTATATTTAATGCAAAGGCACCTTAATCAAAAACAGAAAAAGGGCAACTATTGAATTAATGTTTTTAATTCTCGAAGAAAATTTTTATATAGACACCGTATGTTATGCGTAAATTTGTATCGGTTTCAAGCTTGTATGATTAAAAACAAAAGTAGTATACATGAAAATTATGCTAATTTACCTTGATCCACTGTTTTGGCTCCTTTACCGCTTGTCATGTCTGTATCCGTGTAGCCCGGGCAACACTGGTCAACGATAGAATACATTGAGTTAATAAGTATAAATTTGACTTAAGGTAATGTAAAATTGCATTGAAACGTAAAGAGCGTCCTTCATTGCGCAAAATATATAATGTTTATGGAATGTGCAAACATGACCTAAATGCCCGTGATAGATGATTTTCTCTAAAACCATCTTATAAATGCACCATAATTTATAAATACATTTGGCAAGGAATACTTAGCATTATTGTAACATTTTGACTTACCGCATTGACGAGTATATCCTCATTCCTTGCGTCCAGCATCTTCTGTTGAACAGGAGTCATTGAGGTAACACCGATTTTGCTCATTCCATAAGCGCCGGTCGCATAACCCTGTTCCTCAACATTGCCTTGCTTTGCGGCCCTAAACAAAAATTAAACCAATACCCAATATGTATTTGTTTCTTTTTTTTTTGTTTCTTTTTAGAACCATTACTATTTCCATGATTGATCAAATGGAAAAGTCATATATTGGATTTGGTTTCTTTAATGAAATCGACTGGTTCGGTACAAAACTTACTAGCTAAAAAGTAATCGTTACAATTAATTTAGTTAAAAAAATATTTACTCGACAAAAGCAGCCATTTCCGCCCTGACCTCTTCAAGAGTTTGCATCGAGGCGAATTTCTCTCGTTTTTCTTTCGAGCAACTTTTGAGTGTAGAGCCGGTGGACATCTTTGCAGAAATATGCACAACTCTGTAAAAGAAAATATATAACTATACTCATGGCATAAGCCGGTTGGCCGGTTGCAGTTCGCGGTGTAAGCCACAAGCGGCGCTTGGGTATTTCAGGTAAATAAGATATTTACTTATGAGCCTCAGTGCAATACTGAAGTTAATGGCCTCTTAAGTGAAAATAAAGCAGAGCATGATCATCACTCACACACTACTTGGGACTAACAGCTCGAACTGCAACCGGACATATGCATAACTTATTATGACTCCTTTTATTTATTTGCTTGCATCTAATGCTTTACACACAAATACAACTTATTATTATTCACTTATTTTTTTGGAATCATTTTAGACATTTGTCATATAAACCAAATCATGTTGATATCAACTGTCAAACCTAAAATAAAACAATGACTCATACCTCGCCCCTTTGCGCAAAAGTGGAAACAGTGCATCACATACATCGGCGGTTCCGGTGAAGTTGGTATCCATAGTGACCTGGGCTATTTCGGCATACGACATTGATTTGTTACCCTGAAACAAATTAAGGTTTGTTCTAAAATATGACAAACCCTATTTTATCGCAGTATCATGCTTGGTACACGATCATTCGTGTCTTTTAATCCTTGTACCCCCTCCCCACTTCCAATAAGGATAATGGAAACACCAGTATAAAGTGATACGAATCCCGTCCCTATAAATTTCATGCGAAGCATTTATCACATTTCTTGATCCTTAAATTTGTTAACTAGATAGAAGTCTATCATACCGCAAGCATAATCCCAGCATTATTCACGAGCACATCCAGCCCGCCATACGTGCCCTCTAGATGGCTCTTAAGTCGCTCGATCGTTGCTTTATTCGTTATGTCGAGCGGAAAGAACTTTGCAGTGACGCCGAAATCCTGCTGCAATTTTTCGACAGCTTCTTTGCCGCGGGTTTCATCTCTGGCTGAACACGAAATATATTCATCGTATTTATTCATCATTGTCATTGCTATCTGTGTTTTTTTTTAAAGAACAATATATGCGTTGTGCGTTTCAATATTTTATATTTTACTCATGACTATGTGATTAGGAGGTTTAATTATATTCGTTTTGGAAGAAATTGAAACCATAGAAGTTCGCTTTTGAGATTTGCTGCATTTGCTTTTAACATAGTGTTTTAAATGCTGTGTCTAATAATAAAAGGATATGAAATAAATAAATATAATCTAGCAAACCTGTGAGAAGTACATCATAGTCCTTAAGGTTCTGACAGAGGCCCTTCACAATGGCGAAACCAATTCCTTTGTTACCACCGGTAACCTTTAAAAGCATGAATTTCAGAATCAATAGAGACAAGGAACGTTCAATGGAAGGTTTAATCATCACCTGTCCCTAAGTTTTAAAAAAAGTATTTCATAAATGGAATTATTCGGACTTAAAATCTTTAAACTGAAGACTATATGTTGTATTTTATTTGTTTTGCGAAGTACTTACCACGGCAACTTTAGTAGGCATGGTAATTGTTTTTTTCCTGCAAGAACGTATCAAATGTCAGAAAGGGTATGTCTTGCAATAAACATTTATGCATTATAATCTACGATCAATATATTTTCCTAAATACATGTATGTAATCATATCATTACTATTTAATCCTTTTAGATGGCCTGTTATTATGAAAAGTGGATATCCCACGATAAAAGAAGTATTTATATAAGAAGTTGCGCGAAAAATCATAAAATTTATATGTTGTTGTGGTTATGTTCTGGTACATACAGTACTTTTAATTATAAAAACCACAATGAAAGCTTACCTTTGTGCGAATTTATATCCAGTCGTGTCCAATATATAGCAAAACTGACTATAATGTTAACTTGATTAGAAAACAAACGTGTATACTTAACACAAAACTCTAAAAGTATGCGTTACATATGTTGACCATATACCTTGGGGTATTCTAGTTTGATAAAGCTAAAAAAACCATGTAATTTCACAGTATTTTTTCTGTAACGCTCTTTGTCAAGAAGAGCATTGACGTTCGATAAAGTAAACTTCTCTCGTGGTTTTATTATTGTTGGGTTGGACAGTCCGCAGTTATGAAGTATTATAACATGATGGAATTATTTTTTCCTCTATTTTCTTTGAAGCGCGAGCATTGAATTAATAGTCATTAATACACGATACACAGTATTCAGTATGCAAATGAGGAGAGGCTAATAAGCGTGACTCATTTTGAGCGAATACTGCAGTACAGTTTTTGTGCCTGTGCTCCACACAAGTATTCAAACAAAACGCCATAAAAAGTTATAATCATGACAAATTGTTCGCAATTTTTTTATACAGTTCGAATCCTAATGTATTTATGCACTAATTTCAACTGTTATAATAGCGATAAAACACTCCTGTTCGTTTGTATAGCTGATTAAGAGCTTAGAAGAAACTGTTACAAAACTCACGCCTTCGGCGTTCGTTTTGTAATAGTTTCTTCTTCGCTCTTAATCAGCTATACAAACTCACAGTCGTGTTTTATCCCTATAATATATGAAGTATATTGATATACATGTAGTCTAGGTAGTATTTAAGTATATTGCATATAGATTCTTTATCATGTAGAATACAATTTCTTAAGATCAGACGCTTTTTTGGCCACATTTAGCCATTCACAATGTTTCACCATTATTTGCACTCCAACTATTGGTTGTATTAAAGGTTTTATTATATAAAATGATAGGTATACATGTTGTTTATCATATTATATGTCTAAATTTATAAGCTTATAGTTGAATATTCAGGAATCGTACCGTTTGTTGACGTCACCCAAAAGATATGAACTTTCTTGAGTTCAGACACTTTGCAAGCATTAGACTTTAAGATTCAATATAAAGACATAGAATTAAAACTTATATTCACATTTAGTCTATCAATATGCGAGATAGTTTGATGCGTTATATAGTCATAAATGAGGTCAAGAATAAGAACTAAACATTGTGTTCAGATTAATGAATCTAGAATCTATATGAGTTAATTTATGAGTGATATGTGTTTTTTCATATTGAACGTGATTTGACGCTTGCGTTGCTTTGAAAGCGTGCTTTGATTTTAAATAAATGTCCATAGCATCATATAGACTCTTAATTATTGTAAATAAACGGATAATGAGTTGTGATACGGTGTCTTTAGTTGTGATCGCGATTTTAAAGAGTTATTTAAACAAAATTAGGGCTTAATTGTGGAATATAAAAAAGTTAAGTACAATAAACAATAAATATAGTTTGCGGCGCCCCCCCCCTTTCTTTAATATCTGTTATACCAAGAACAAACGGGTGTAGTCCCCGGCCCCATAAGCACCTCCTACGGTTGTCCAAGGATTTGTACGGTTGTCCAAGGATTTGTAATGTTCGAATGGGTTCAAACTGTTCAAACGTTCAAAGTTGAATAAGCTAACAATGTCAAGGCCACGCAAGTATTTTTTCAATCTTGGAAAGTTGAGATCTGGGAATTTGATGGCGTTCAAAACGTTCAAACGTTCAAAGTTAAAATAATTAATGCTTTTTAAGCCTACTACATTTTTACTTTTAATAATTCATATTTTCAAATCGATTTAAGTTAAAAGTAATATATAATGATCTATCCAGTCTTCGGTTCGAATATATTTTCCTAGATGACAAGCATCATCATAAAACACCTAAAGCATTTGAGACAATTCAGTTAATAGCCTATTATCAAACGTAATAACGATTGCGTAATGATAACGTTACGTAATAATAATTGCATAAATTTATAACGTATTTTACGTCGCTATGGTTTTTCCAATAATCGTTATTTGTCGACTTTGTCATATATCTTATTAGAGTTTTGGATAGAGTAATCTTATCATTGTTATATGGATTGCATTATTTTCATTACTTTATGATTTTTAATAATTTTCATAGTTTGATTGGTGTTTGGAAAATATTCATCCATAAATCTTTATTTCATTATAAAATACAAGTTTGAACCTTTGAACAGTTTGAACGTGTCTTTGTATATATTTGATGTCCCTTTTTATTCACTTGTACAACTACCTGCTTTCTTACATGTCAAAGTTCTTTGATTTATGAAGCAGTAACTTTGAACGTTTGAACGGTTTGAACGCCATATCACA
>LQRL01114348.1:1571-13251 GCA_001703475.1 Hydroides elegans
TTCCAGCCTGTTTGCTGATGACAGCATGATAAGTCGGAATATCAAATCGCAGAGTGATGCCCGACTACTACAGAGTGACATAAACAAGCTGCAAGAATGGGAGAACAGGTGGATGATGCAATTCAATCCGGATAAATGCGAGGTCCTTACTGTAACTAACAAAAGAAAGCCGATCCAGTTTGACTATACCATACATGGTCAAACCCTCGAGAAAGTCAAAAACTCAAAATACCTCGGTCTCTCAATCGACAGAAAACTCTCGCGGAACTCCCATATTGATATGATCACCAAGAAAGCAAACTCCGTGCGTGCCTTTCTGCGGAGGAACACTAAAATGTGTCCTAGAAACATCAAGGATAAATGCTACACCACCTATGTCAGACCAATAGTTGAATATGCGTCGTCAGTCTGGGACCCCTGCACATCGAAATACATAAGCAAACTAGAAGCAGTTCAGCGGCACGCCGCCCGCTATGTATTTTCCGACTACCGAAATGATAGCAGCCCGACGCTCATGCAAAACCAACTAGGATGGCCAACCCTACGAGCTAGGAGAACACAAGGAAAAGCCGTGATGATGTACAGAATTGTGAATAAGCTAGTTGCTATACCAGAAATAATGCATCTCACTCGCCGCGAAACCTCTACTCGTGGCCATGACATACGATTTCATCAGCCCCACACTCGCGTCTTGGCCTACAAACACTCATTCTTCCCATCGGCGATCCGCATATGGAACTCACTGCCCCAGGTTCTTACTGAAAACCGTCACTCGACAGCTTCAGGCTGGGGCTGGCCAAGCTGGAAATGACTGCCTAAACCAGCTCCATGATTTTAGTCGTTTTTAGCTTCACATCTGCACGTTTTTACCGAGTGTTTTAGTGTTGTTGACACCTAGCTGCACCAAGTGCGAAAATACTCAACCATGAGGGATGCACTCACCATACAGATACAGATACGAGTACATACTCGTTAACTCGAAAACATTATAAATGAAAGTATTTACAAATATTATCTAACCCCCAACGAAGAATGCATTTTTCAAAAGGGAGATCAACAATCATTGGTTTTGCAAATACATGTATGAAAATTGATCATTTTGAACCTACGATGGGAAATAATATTTTTTGTTTAGACAAATCCATGAGCGATAATAAAAGAAAACACCGATATTCTACCTACCGTATATAGTCCAATTTTACAAACAGCACAAGCTAATTGGATATTTTCCATTGCTGAGTTCCATTAAATCAAGTTAAAAATAATGACTACACTAACAGCTAAAATGCAAAAACTATATTTGTTGACAAAACTTGTTTACATTATGTGTAATAACGTAAGGACTGATTTTAAACAAACAAATTAAAATCCCGACTTTTATAAGAAAAACAAGACTGTCCAAGGACAGTGTCCTTAAACTTGCACGAAGCTAATTGATACTTTTCAAAGGTTGCTAATACAATTAAAGAAAACAACTCGTACAAATAATAAAAGAGAAAAGTAAAACAAGAAAAAGTTCTTCTCATTTGTAATACAGAATGCCGTCAATCCTGACGATTTTATTCCGTGTGCATAGGAGTAGGTTCCGATAAAATCATTGTAAACAAAACAAAACACACGTGCAGTGCAGACTAAAAACAAGACTTTTATTTAGCATTTGGGGATGGAGGCTTCATTCATCAAGGATTTGAAGCCTCAAAGGGTTGGTGATGATTTCATTTCATATTGGAGAGAGTTCTACTTGGTTATTGTTCTGGAAAAGAAGGAATACTTTAGGAACTTAGGTAGGTGGTGGTGGTTGGTGGTGGTTGTTGGTCGTTGGAAATGAAAACAATGGGGTTGGTATATTGAAAATATGGGGCGCAAGTATTGTTCCTGACGGATTGCAACTAAGCTGAACATTATTTTATATAGTGTGACAAGTCTAATTTTTGTGCGCACGTACAAGAGCGTTGTATGCTAGTGTTTTAACATTTGAGTTGCTGGTTTTAATATTATGCCTTACAAAACCAAGAGACCTAATACCCTTTTTGACGACTTTATCTATGTGTGGGGACCAATTTAGGTTATTTGATATTTCGACACCAAAATAAGTGGTAGATTCACTGGTTTGTAGTGTTGTGTTGTGTAGGTTATATGTGTTATTAGAATGGATGCGCTTGCTTGTAATATTAAGAACAAAGCATCCTGCGTTGAGCTCTATGAGCCACTCTTGTTCCAAGCGATGGAGGGCATCAATATCCTGCTGTAATATGACATAACCTTGATTACTGCGAATCTCGCGATACAAGACGCAGTCGTCCGCAAAGAGACGAACGGAGAATTTACAATATTGGGGCAAATCATTTATAAAGAGGAGGAATAATGTGGGACCGAGAACCGTACCTTGGGGAACGCCAGAAAGAACTTGACACTAGTCGATGAGAAACCATCAAGTACGACACTTTGCTGTCTATCGTTTAGGAAGGCACCAGCACAAGAATGGGCTTTGCTTCAAAATTCCGTAGTAGTCAAACTTATTCATCAAGCGTGTATGGGGAACTTTTTCGAACGCTTTGCTGAAGTCTTACACAACTGCATCGACCTGACCCCCACCTGCTAGTTCTACGACAAAAGTAATGAGCTAGGTCTCACACGATCTCATGTTGTTCTTCAGCTAAGCTACTGTGTTAAGATGACGTTTAACATTTACGTCTCCTGTATTGAGAGAATGCTGGAAAAAAGACTATAAGAATGGGTGTAGGATAGTAAATAAAGATAGTAAATTTTGTAACACCTTATTGTAACTTTAATATCAGGCATTTGAGGCTGTGGACTAGTTCCAAGAGATTGTGCGAGAGTGCTCTCTGAAGTAAAACACCACTGAATTGATTATTTAGAATTTCTGCTTTTTCCTGAGGATAAGAGACGAGAACACAATTTTCCCTTAAGGGAGCAACATCTATGTTGTTGCCTCTGATTTTTAATATATATTCTATTATTCGAAAGTGGATGTGGTTTCCTTGCTTATTTCATTTAATTTTGATTGAAATAACATTAGATCTTACTCGTAATTCAAGTATAAAATTAGCGACTCTTCAGAACATACAGAAAATTGTTAACAGGTTTATATGGAGCAATAGGCCAGCAAAGGTCAAACATATGACACTTAAAGCTGATTACTCTAACGTAAGTCTAAGGAGTCCAGATATCTTGGACATGTATAAATCAAATAGGTTGGGTTTTGATACCTAGAATTTTAGCAGGTGGTCAATGGACAACAGTTTTGTCTAAAAGCTTGCTTAATTATGGCAATTTCCTGTTTTATTAAAATCAAACTACAACGAAAAACATCTTAAGTACTTACCAAAATTTTATAAAGAACTTTTTGAATATGCTAGAGAAATATTTTGCAATTACGCAATTTTGGAATTACGCAATTATCTGGAATAATGAATGTATACTGATAAATAATAACAGTGTATTTTGGAGAAAATGGTATGAAAAGGGTATGATATATATATGATCTAATGAATAATAACACATTTTTAAGCTATGGAGAACTCTGCGATAAATATGATTTCAAGCCTAACTTTCTCAATTAGCTAAGCCTTATTAAAGCTATTAAACACGCATGCAATGTGCACTTAGACATAAGGGATGTTGTAAACGGCAATGAAAAGCCGCGTATAAACTTTGAGTCAACTATTCTTAAATCATATGGTGGAATTATAATTGATATATCTAAGGCAAAAAGCAAAACATTTTACGATATTTTTATTGATTATGATTTTGTATATCCTTCATTTATGCAAAAAATGTGTGAAGACTTTGATATTGAGCCAAAAGTGTATCTTGATAGTCTTAAAATTATGAAAATATTTGAAAAGAGCGAAAGCTTTTATCATTTCATTATAAAGTATTGAATAATATCGTGGCCTCAGGTGATAATTTGTTTAAATGGAAAATTAAAGATTCTGAGAAATGTCAATTTTGCAAGGATAAAGACACTCTATTGCATTGTTTATGGGAATGTCCAAAAACAAAGGACTGGCTTGAAAACTGTTTAATATATGTATCAAATGAAAATGAATCTTATAAAATTGATAGTATGATTGAATATTTGTTATGAAGTAATAATGCACCTCTAGATCATATACTTCTTTTTACTAAGTATTTTATATGGAAAACCAGGTTCTATAGTGAAGATTTTAATATGTGTACATACAAAAGTAACCTCAAATATAGGATTTTACAAGAAAAGAGAAGCTTAAGTAATATGAGATTTGTTAAGAAATGGTCAAGTTTTAAACATCTATATGAATAACTAATGTTGTTAATGTAAAATATATTCAGTAATATGATAATATAATTATCATTGTATATTGAATATGCAGCGTATTGTATTGTACTGTCGTGTCCTGTATTCTGTTTTGTAATGTATCCTGTGTTTGTATTGTTTATAAAACAAATATCAATAAAAATTTCCAAAAACAAAAAAAAAAGATGTTTTATTCACCATAAGCATAAAACAAATTGAACAATCATGTATATGAACATAAAATAAACGATATAGCGAAAGGAACTGACCAGAAGAAATTCTAATTTCTTATAAGATTTCAGACCCATGTAAACAAGATAACGCATTTTTTACACTAGTAAACGATTTCTTTTCTTTGATTTTATACATTATTCTTATTGCTTTAGCGTTTTATCCATGTGTCGTTTATATGCATCCTCAAATTACATTGATATTTTACACGACACCCTTGAAATGTTCTATATGTTCTAATATTTTATGTTATAAATTTTGAGATTGGTATATGTGCCATAGTATATTAGTGTAGTAATTAAAGGGATCCGTGCAACAATGTGTTAAGTCTACTAAACATGCTTCGCTATAACATATTGCAAGATGTGATATAATTTAGATCCATGCTATATAACTTAAAGGAGGTCTGAAATCAATGTGATCATGATAATCTCATCCTTTGGCCACTCTCCAATCCTGAAATGACCAATAAAAAACATTAAATGCCTCTTTTCTCAAAACATCTATTTCAGACTTAATACATTGTTGAAGAGCACCTCACGAGCTGTTCCCCACAAAAAGGTGTTCCCCACCAATTTCCAGCTGACTTGAAAATTTTGAAAAATTTCATTCTAGCTTAGAGATTTGAGCAGTTTGAGGAACACCTTTTTAGATAATTTCTTAATTTTTACAATTTGTAATAATAATCATTTCAAAATTGATTAAACCTGTATGATATTGTCTAATGAACTGTATTTCACGAGATATGATACGTTATATGGTTATATTTAACATGTCAATTTCGCAAAAGGTGTTCCTTTTCTGTTCCAAGCTGGCTAGAAATGGAGAAACAGTCCAGCTGGGTTGGAAAAAAGGAACACTTTTTGCATAATTTAAATGTTCAAAAATCATTATTATTATGTTTTTTTTTAAATTGTAATGTTATTTTAAGTTGAGTTTTACAATATTTTGAAAAATATGTCACGGGGTGCCCTTCATTGTTGCACAGAGTCGTTCAATTAGACTGGTCCCCATCCCTAATATCAAAGATATACAGGGACTTGTATCATCCACCATTTTGTTTTTGATCCTAAAGCCAGCTTATTCAAATGCCATATTATTCACGTGATTTGGTGGTGTGTCTCTGAAAGCCAACTAATCGATTCGTTGCAACAAATGGTTTCCATCTGTCATCGGGTGATACCATACACTATTAACGATAGTGCTTAGTGTAGGGGAATCAATCTACCGTTCAATTGGAAACAAATTGAAAAAATAAAATTTTGGGAACCAGTAAATCGTTTAAATCTTTCTACTAGCAATTAATTCCAATAGTTTTATCATTCGGAAAGCCATTTATGTAAATAATCTGAAATTGCACATAAAAAAATCGATAAAAACAGATATTTTGTTTATTTTAGTACTTAATGAACTTGTCTTGGAAATTTATAATTATCCAGGATGGAAAATAATGGAGAAGAAGAAGATTGTTCTGAAGATGAGGAAGTAGACCCAAGAGTAAAGGTAAACGGACCACTTCCTTGTTAACAAGTATTTTTTGCAACATCAACTGCAAGGTCGACACAACTTGTGAGGGTAGCTGTCATCGTTCAAACACTTGATTTGGATATATTGAGATCTGTTCGGGTTATATACATCTAGGTCCTTTGTCTCTATTGCCGTTGTAACCCGAGTAGACGTCACGATGTCGCCAGATTTCTTTTCCACATCCCTGGATGATCCCACTTAAAGGTCCCTAGATATCAGTTATAAATTGACTTCACAATCGATAACGACGCAACATATTGCACATGAACAATCAATATAAAAATTATCAACTATTTTGACTTAAATATATGATGACAGTGTCGTTGTGCTTTATATATATTCAAATCCATTTATTTATTTATTTGAATAGGATGAACTGGATGCCTTGAATGCGGCATCGGTGGAGATAAACAAATTGGAAACGGAAATCGATGTAAGTTTCTTAGGATTACTTTTTCAATTTCTTCATTACTCTCATATCAACCACTGTCGCTAAACATACACTGAGTATCAAACCGACGCCACACGATATCTGTGCATGAGTCAATAAGATTGCAGCTTTAGTAAAACGGTGTTGTCTATTGACCAACAGTATGATACAGTTTTTTTTTCATCGTTATAACGCACGGGGTCAAGAAAGTATTTTTGAATGATACTGCCTACCATAGAGAGTTGAGGCTACGTTATATCTACATATACGATATGATGTACATATTATAATAAAATTTATATTTGCAGAAAGCGCGCACAAAGTTTCGCATGCTTCTGACTGACTCCACTGCACATCTGAATAAACTGCATAAGAAACTCGGAAAAGCTGTTGACAAGAGTAGACCTTACCATGAACAACTCAAAGAAACTAAAAAGGTATATACGGTAAAACATCGTTATCTTGAACATAGTTATCTCGAATTGATGTATATATATGTGTGTCAAGTCAAACTTAAAGCACTACGATATTATAAGTTCGTGGATAAATGTATTGGAAAGGGCATCATTACCTTAACCAAATGCTAATAGGTCCATGCAAGGACAATCTCTATTTGGTGTAGCGGTTTATATCAAAAACGTCAATAAGGATTATATTATATTTAAAACGTCAACTATTTAAAATTAATATATAAAACTTAATTTACTTTGTTTGTACAGACTGAAGTGGAACTGCAACGTGCAACGGTCAAATACCAGCGAGCACAAAGCGTTTACAAAGCGGCAAAGGAAACGGTTGAATTGGCCGAACAACGTATGGCTGAAAAGACATCGGAGGACGACAGACCGGAATTCGATACTGCCTGGCAGGAAATGATGAACCACGCCACTATGAAGGTTTCTTTTATAGCACTCTTTTGAATATATCCTTTAGTTTAGAATCTAAATTATTTCGAAGTTAGCATATAGTATGTGTAAGATAGGGGATAGTTTAGCACTTTAATATCGATTAAGTTTGTGTTTATTATTTTGTCTTTATTTTATAACCAAAAACTTGTTGTAAGGGTTCCGCAAAATATGAGTCAGAGTATGTGGTGATTGTACAATCTAATCCATTGCTGGCAGCTTATTTCTCAAAAGGAGTTGACCATGTCGTTGAACAAATCATTTCATTTCTTATAGTATCTTCACTATAATTTCTAGTTCATGGACGTCGAAAAAGATCGCCATATAGCTTTTTCTAGAAAAAGGGTTGACCGGGTCATTAAACAATCCATTTCCTGTCATGTCTAATATAATACTGATTATAATTTCAGTTTATGGACGCCGAAAAGGATCGCCATAAAGCTGAACAGGGGCATCAAAAGTGCGCATCCGACTTTGCATCAGCCCAACATAAATTGCACTTTATCGAGAAAGACATTCCGCGTAGTATAAACCGATCGAGACCTTACTTTGATCTGAAGGATAATTTGGAAGTGAGACTGCAGGTAGGAATATGAATAAAAAGAAATATTCCACAATTCAGCCAAGGTATTTAATTATTTTGGAAGTGACGCTTCAGATAGGTAAAAGGCTAAACATCGAAATCGGATAGACATTTGTTAAATTCCTTAAAATGCCCCATCCCCACCCACCCAACCTAGTTTGAACATACTTGGCGTCACTATTGATAAATTTATAACATAAGTCTAAGAACGAATAAAAAAAAAGAGTAAAATAATTTCAAAAAAAATATATAATAGAATTAAAAACACATAATAAGCAACACACACAAGGTGCCAAACTGACTAGAGATGTAGCCCGATCCTCGGGTTGACACCTCGTTGGTCACAATTTAAAACTATGTGATTATACAAAATAATTATTAATAGATGAATATGATTAACTAATAAATATATTATCAATGGATATGATAAAAAACACTATAAATTAAAATTGTATAATTTCCTGCGTTTACAGCAAGAGCGCCAGAGCGTCGAAGACCTACAGCGCGCCCTAACGGGAGCCAAAGAGATATACCGTACGGCGCTCTCCAATCTGGAACAAATCTCCGAGGAGATTCATGCTGCTAGGCAACTGAAGAAGGGTCCCTTGCCCCCGCGCACCCCCGGGGTGGGGGCGGAGGCTGGAGCGGAAGGAGGGGGTGGAACGCTGTGTGATTCGGCGGCGTCGAGTTTTGATTCGCTGTCAATCAATTTAGGTAAGAGACGAAGGAGTGTGTACAATAATGCTATGGGGAGTGTATTATTGGAAGCGTTTGATCAAAAGCTTATATGTAAATAAATTATAGCATATTTGCGTATAAAATGGAATTGTAGTCTTAAAATAAAAAAAAAAACAAGTCGACTATATTTAAATGCGTTTCCACCCGGTAGATAATGAATAAGAATTTAATATTAAAATATGAATGAAGTGAATATCAAAAGAGCTTTTCTCCTGCCGACATAAAACTATCACTATCACAAGCCTTATGATAAAAATGCATTCGTTTGAATCTAATCAAGTCAATGATGGTTTTGCTATATACCATTTTTTTACCCAATGAGGGACCTAATCAGCTACTCGCTTTCTTTCACTTTCCATTAGTCAATCAAGTTCTACTTTCTCCTTGTAAGTTAGCTGTTGCAATCACTGATTAGAAATTAAATCAAAATGCGAAGCTTGGAATAAAATGAAGTTGTTATTAAGACCAAAAATATACAGATCATTCCTTTCAAATATTTCACCGTTTTTCTAATAGATAGTAACAATCAAACAAATTTCTTGCGACTTTTAACAAAAAAAAATCCAATATCATGACATTTAATGAGCACAGTTACTTTGTGAGTTGAATATTTGCAACTTCATTTTTTCCGAGCATTTTGTAATCACTCTGTTAGCAATCAAGGTGTTTTGTACTCTTTATTTCAACTTCACGCACAAGTGTAGTACGACGTCGGGAATGAGTTGAAAACTATTTTTCTTATGACTACCAACCGCTTGGTGGAACAATATCCATTTTACTTCTCATATAAGTTGACTCAATATATATTCAGTGAAAATCCATCCTGAATAAGTGAGTTAATGTACTAGATCGGACTTTGTTTTCATTTGTTGTTCAATTATATATTTTCTTTCTACTTCAATGATATCGTAAGATATATCGTATCGCGTCGAGATGTGTTTCTTAAAATTGTTACGCAATCAATTTAATTATGTGTATGGCTCGTTCTTTATCTTTATTCATCTTCAAAAGTTTAGAATATGTGTAGTTTGGTATTTGTCTTGTTTTTTTTTCGCGATACTTTATGTCCCTTTCGAAAGATAATAGCTCAAATAATATTAAGAATCATATATGTGTTTTAATGGGAACTTCACTTTCGGTTTCATTTGTGAGAAATCACCGAAAAATCTATGCTTTCCTAATGGTGATTGCAGATTATTTTAGGGCTCGGCTTATTCATTTTTGATTTCCTTACAATATTCAAAGGTTGTGTATTGTCATTCAATTATGGTTCTAGCTTTTGGATCAAATCTAACTATTGTTGCATATTGAAATTAAAGATATATACTCTAAATTTAAAATAATACTGATATTTAAGTGAAAAAATGTGGATGCTATTGATATAACTTATTTAACACTTAAACATGTACAGTAGAACCTTGTTAAACCGAACTACTCCGGACCGGCGAAATCCGTTCGGTTTTACCGATTTTCGGTTTATCCGATAAGATTTATAAATCAAATATAGATCGTAGGTTCGCAAAATGTGTTCGGTTTAAGCAATAATTATCCCTTTATCCATTTTCGGTTGAACGATGTTCCTCTGTATATATTAACAGGCATAGCTTTAACATTATTATTAGACATAACTTCCATTTCAGTTTAGTTCACATCTTAACTATAGATATATGGGAAAACTAACTTCCCTAGTAAGCCTCTTAAAAATCCCCACTCTTTAGCATAACTCTCTGCTGAGGTTTATATGGAGGCTCAGTCTAACCAAATGTCCAAACTAAACGACTAAAAAAGAATTCCAAACTAAACGACTTAAAGGGAAGTAAAAATGAAAAAAAAATGTCAAATTATAAATAGATTTTCATTTTTTTTTTGCAGACGTGCAATCGATGACGTCAGCCAGTTACCTTGACGACGCTGACGTCGTGTCTCTTAGCAGCCAAGACGTCAACTTCGCGCTGACGTGTGGTGCTGAACTCAGGGGTAAGACAATTTACTATGCAGCCTACTGATGTCTCTGCTACATGTGCCTGTATATTATGGATAGTTGTACGGAAAATAAGACCGTAGACTTTATATTACACGTATGAGGCGAACCTGTATACATCGTTGCAATGAATCTATTCATGATTTAAATGCAAATATTGTATTACTTATACTGAAAATATGACTAAATGTGTAATAAGATAGCGGATGTAGCATACATTTATGCATGTACTTTAATGAGAGAGGCTTTGTAATGTTTTTTTCCTGTCAATGTTCTTTTTATTTTTAGCCCCCAGCCAACCAATTTGGCTGAGGGCTATTGCTATCCCCCATTCCGTCCGTCCGTCCGTCTGTCCGTCTGTCCGTCTGTTAACATTTGAGGTGCAGTAGTTTGTCCGCGGCATTTAGGTATGAAGCCTTTGTCCTAGGGTTCTGAAACTTCACACAGTGAAAGAATATATATTGTAGATGTGCAACGTCGAGGTTTCAGTTTGATCGACCAAAAATTGTCGAAATTACGGGGGTCTGAACTTAGACGAATTTGAGAAATGTTGGGATATTTATACAACACTTTGTCCGCGACACTTTGGTATGAAGCCTTTGTCCTAGGGTTCTGAAACTTCACACAGTGAAAGAATATATATTGTAGATGTGCAACGTCGAGGTTTCAGTTTGATCGACCAACAATTGTCGAAAAAACGGGGGTCTGAACTTAGACGAATTTGAGAAATTTCGGGATATTTATACAACACTTTGTCCGCGACACTTTGGTATGAAGCCTCTGTCCTAGGGTTCTGAAACTTCACACAGTGAAATAATATATATTGTAGATGTGCAACGTCGAGGTTTCAGTTTGATCGACCAAAAATTGTCGAAATAACGGTGATGAACTTAGACGAATTTGAGAAATTTCGGGATATTCACACAACACTTTGTCCGCGCAACTTTGATATGAAGCCTTTGTCCTAGGGTTCTGAAACTTCATA
>LQRL01114359.1:401-14385 GCA_001703475.1 Hydroides elegans
GCGTCCACTTGAACATGTAACAGCTGATAAACACAGCAGCACTACCTGTTCTGTGCTTCTGCTGGCATGTTCATGGCATTCCAATACAGTACCAGGAAATCGATGGCAACTCAACCCCTAAATCAGACTCAACCCCAACCCCATGTTTCCTTCGCAGACCCTCCTTCCTTGCTAAGCTATCTTTTAAAACAGGTGTCATGCAATCAGGTGTTTCACGCCTGACACGGGGTAATCATTTACGGATATTAAGTATAGCTGATCGTATATGCTTTGCCTCAAAACTCGCATCTGTTATTCACACGCTGATTCAACAGATAAGCAGCGATTGTGCGTTCGTGAGTCCCGATCGGTTGTTTACCAGCGGCCCTGTATTTTGCCTTCGTCTAAACTAAATACAGGTTTTGACATTTCAAAATTAGCATGAATTTTAAAGGCAAAGTAGGTTTTTGCATGCATGAATATGAAAACATAATGCAAAGATGAAAATAAGAACATGTATATTATCGAATGACGTCTATGGAGGGGTAAATAGGTGTACTTATGTTGACAACCCAAAAACGAGAAGCCAAACAGGTGTTATTTAATGTCCTTCCCCGAAACTGCAACAGGTTTCAGTGAGGTTGCATTTATATGTCACTTGTTAAAATGACACAACCTGTACATAAAGCATCTGTTGAGCATTGTCAGTAAAATGAGTCTTATTATATAGGCACTTGATTTATTCGCGATTATTCCCTTACATGGTTTTTGTGACTCGACGCATAATGCAGTTAATGGAGCATCACAGATTACGCATTGCGATAGTGTCAGTGAAACGTCACACTTCTAATTACTCAAATTAGCCTATTGATTAATAAATTAGAAACTATTGATCGAAAGGCTATTTTTGAAGCCTTAGTTTAACGAGAAAAAAAGTTTGATTAATTTTTTTGCAGCTGACATTATCCAGGTTATGGATCAACAAATTAATCAGCAAAAAAAAAAGATAAAATGTGCTTTCGAATGATTCCGAAGCAAAATAAGGCCATGCATTGCTGTCGTTTTTACATCGACAAACATTGACTGAAATCATATAAAGCTATGCTTTTATATGTAAAAACTTTTTCATTTACAGAGAAACATTTTATTTTGAAATAAAGTTTAAATGTCACACAATAAAATTGTTTTATTACATTAAGATCATGGGTTAAAGTTGGAACTACGGGGTATATAGAAGCCTCTTTTCAATTAAAACACCTCTTTACAATATTCCTCCACGTAATGAATTACGCTTCGTTGGAATTCAAAAGCTAAATGTAGACCTTTTAAATTTTATTAGGCACTTAATCAATTTATGGTTCCTTTCTTTAAGTTTTCATTTCAAATCCGTATCCTATACCCAGAGGCAAGTAGTATCACCAAGAACTTTTAAGAGATTTTGTAATATGCGTAGTTAGATTATTCTATAGTGTGAAAATGTTGTATATTGACAGAGTATATGTCGCCAGAGGCTATATAAAACAACCCTATTTGTGTTTGTTTGAAGTCTAAATGTGTTAACAAGTCACCCGTTTTGTGCAATATTACTCGATTATCTGTAACGTATTGTGAAATATTATTATCAAAACTCATATGGAGCAAATCAACAACAACTGTTATTGTAAATAACTTCAAAGAGTGTAAAATCAAAAGTATTTCGCAACAATTTATTTCTCTAATAATTTTGACACAATAACACCATAGCATAGTAAGTGTGAGTTACTATGGACGTCCTGAATAGGGATGTAAATATTGAGTAGACAAATGAAGCTCAAATTTTATACGTTTTATAAATATGCTCTTTGTGTTTGACAAGAGTAAGCTTAGCCTCTAATTTCACTCACAGACAACCTAGACAATGAGTTGTTTTTTTCCTCAAAAACGGCGCGAAAATTAAGATATCACAAAAGGGTCCAAGACACGGTTTACTCAGTTTACATAACATAATATTCATATATAATTAAATACATAGACGCTATAAAGCGTATTTATGCTAAAAAAAATTTGGAGGGATCCATGCAACATTGGAAGTTTAAGAAAAAATACAGAATTGAACTATTACGTCCGGATTCGTTTCAAATATTTTTTACGGATCCGAAGTCACATAAGACATTCAATAAAATGTGACAGCAACTCTATTTAGGTTCATACAGTGTTGCAAGTACCCCGTCGCTAAACCATAATCATTAAACTTTTCTTTGGCTATATTGCTTTATCCGTACTTTGCAAAATAGCGTTTAACAATAACTTCCCCTTGATTTAATTTATTCGTAGATTTAAAGAACCTTTAACAAATCAAAAGAAGCAGCAAATCTATTATATGATTGGCGAAGATTCACTTAATGTTTAAGGAGGGCACTTTGAAACCCTATCTTCAAGTGCGGAAGCGGGGTACTCAAGTCAAATGCTCTTCAGTCTACATCCTTCCACATCTAATTTGCCAAAAATGACACCAAGGCATAAAACTTTATATCACACATGGGCGACGGGGAATCTTACAATGAGTAGCTTTTAAGCAAAAGTTAATAAATTGTGTTATCGTAACGTAATATGTTAAGAGTTGTGAAGACGTATTGTTAAGTCGTTAATATATTTCTTAATACACAGAGATAAGATATACAGTTCTAAAGTACCGTTTTCGCAATTTCAACTTTTCGCGAAAGATTTGATTACTTAGATACGGAAACGACAGATTTCAAATCTAAGGTGTAAACATCTAATTAAAATGAGAAGCGCAATACATTGAAATCACAACATCACAGTGCGTTTCTCAGCAATAATTAAAATATCGTGATGTATTGTTTCAACACACTCAATTCAAGCACAACAACATAAATTCCATATGCCCGAAGGGTTGCAACCACTCACTAAGGAATACTGTTTTCAAAATAAACACGTTCGAAATCCAAATATCTATTTCAATTTAATTGAAAATGGCCCGTAGTTGCAGGAAATAATAGGGGAATCTTGTAGGTACCAGCAGGACGGAAAAGTTGCGCAAATAAACAAACCTCTACAGCTCCTTTATATGAATACACTTCAATACGATTCTATTTTCTGTCAAAGCCATAATAATTTCTATCGTAACAATAATATTTTCGGACGCACCATAGTTGTTGAACGAGAAATTAAAATCAGTGGTTATGGAATCTATAACAGATTATCCTTGCGGGCAAAAAATGTTTCATTGATGATGTTATTGCACACGGGGTAAGAACAAGCACTAATAGAATTCAAATTTTTGAAAATATAACAATTGATTACTGCTAAATAACATGACATCGAATCTGGTACTAGAGCCCATACATGAACTATGTTTCTTTGAAAATGACACATTTGTACCTAAAAATAAGGCACTTAATACATACAGGTTGTTTTTGAAATAACTGCAACACAACCCTAGTTTAAATTTGTTTCAATTATTCCTGGTACACTATTAAAGTATGGGCACAATGACTTGTCTGAGTCATTATAACTAAACTTAACATATGTAAACATTTCAATTGACAGATATACTGCATGAGTTTTAGCTCAGGACGAAAATATGACAATTGTAGTTTTTAACTAATTTTATTTTTTTCATATTTTACAGTGAATGCAAGATCCCATAAGCATAAACGAAATGTCATTTTTCACTCACATACATGCCACGATAAACCCTTTTAGGATAAGAAGCTTTAGCTCTAATCGTCACTTAACTAGTGAGCACTTTTACACAACTACCTGTTAAAATGACATGCCACAGATTAACTACATATTATCTCTCAAAAAAGCTAATTAACTTATGCAAACAATATAATTTTAACAGCAAAACGCAATTTACGGTCGCAATTTACAGGAGGAGCAGCTTAAAGTGAACACTTTCAAGTGGGGGTTTTATTAAAACAAGACGCAAAACAAACGACGCACTTTACACGATGACCACTTTTGCGTAAATCACGCTCGATGAGACAAAGTAAAAATTGAAATGACACCAACTTCCTCTTGTCTGGAAGCACTTTACAAGTGGTTGTCACCCCCTCTAGTCAAGGTCGGGGAGAGAAACATTGGAGACGAAATAAAGAAAAAGTGAAAACAATAGTAGAGGCTAATAAAGGGTCAACAATGCTAATATGCAAAATGAGCAAGACAGACACGTTAAGTGCAGTTTTTGCTGCGTTTAAATCCCCTCCCATCAACACATCTTTGTTTAAGTTCAGTTACGTGCTCTTTCCTTTATTTTAAGATATAAACAAACGAACTCATTATCAGTTCAAAACTTTTTCATCGTCCAATAATTGGCTATTTTACTCTGTATTTCCCCTTTCTTAAAGTCACAATGTGATTGGGAAGTTAATAACCGCAGTAATTATATGTGTTTAAAGACAAGACAATTCAACTGGCTCATAGACATATGAATCGCAATTTCTACTCTTTGAAGACATTTCCCAAAGAGATTTTGACGGTTGGTGAAATTCAATACATAGTTAATTATAATCTTACGTCGTTTACACAGTGTATGCTCGATTATCAACGTGCCATGAAATACTGTGAATACACGAAAACGTAACATGCAATGTTGTTTTTGAAAAGAAAATATCCCTCAGGTACTTACGTAAGTCTTGTCTCAATATTATGTGAAAATACTAATAACGCACTGTTCATTTCCGCCTGTAACCTTTATAAACTTAATATTTTTTTTCCAAAATTTAATCGAATAGCATGGGCTTTATTTAATTTAACACCAAGCATGATACATTGGATCAGGGATTAAGAATAATAAGCCAACCATTTGTTTTCAATCAGTTTTCACTCTTGAAATTATAAGCTACAAAGGTAAGTTGTTTCGTTGAACCACCAGGGGTAGAATGTTTCTCAAATGGTTTCACTCAACGTTTTCATCACTGAGAACAACTTGGAAATCAATGTTTCAATCATCTTTTTTAACATGTGACTTTGAGACCTATGCTGAACATTTTGGTGTCATCATAATGTATTGTCAGCCTTGGACATCTTGTCCTGGATTCGCTGCCCTCATCCAGACTGTTGCACACGTCCTGTGGGCGCTTTGTACAGGAGGTCCACATCTTATTTTCTTTCTTTCTAAAGGTGGAAGCTGGGTCCCTATCCCTGGTGCTCCTTGGTACTCCATTTTCGCCCGTCGAACTATCATCTCCCCCTACTTGTCTCCGCTTACGAGTGTCGGATATTACCGCCCATTTCTTCGTTCGTTGTCTTCTTCTCGATAAATAAACCACTAGAGGGCTAATTACACCAAACCGAGCACTTCTGAAAAATATTGACAAAAGGCCCGCGTTAAGCATCTAAGTAAGCAAAAAACTAGGTAATATGTAAGCACCTATATCCGGTGTCATATCTCTGCCCTAGACTAAATATGGTCAACCATTATCAAATCAATGTGCAAAGCAGTGTCGCTGTTGATGAGGGGACCAGTGACATATTTTGGGACTCAGTGATACCTGGAAAAAGTTGCAAAATGAAACTTATTTAAAATATTTGATTAAGGGGTCTTTGAATGTATTGACTTTAAAAGGATAACTCTTGAAGGAAAGGATTGACGGTATCGAATAAATGAAACAAAATGAATATCATACAGTTTAAATAGTTACATAAGGATTATATCATGGAATTTCAAGTACTCCAAGCGGCTTTAAATGGCAACCTTGAAAGGATGGAACCATTGAAACTGAAATGCAAAACATCAATTACAAATATTTACAAAGGATTCTTTACTGGAATTTGAAGTGGTTTCATGCAGCTTCTCTTCTACATGTATTTTTATATATTTTCCAGCAATTATGAATTATTATGACCAAGGTGCACCCCTGAGGCCCAATCTGTCCCCGCCCCTGACTGTACAAATCATATTTCATTTTTTAGGAGATCAGTGCAAACAGTAGGTCAACAGGTTAACTCCAAAGATGCCACGGTTGTTCAAATAGAATATAGAATTTATCACATTATCCCTTCACAACACCCCCATCTCCCCCACCCCCTCCACTCTTCCTAACACAAGTGCGCCATTTCCTACTGCATTTACTTTCCACCACTTTAACAAAACCATGAGTGCTGGCTGTTTGTCCACGGAATTATCATTACCGAATTGAACCGAGCAGTCGATTCATTAGTCCGAACAAACCATTCTTCGCTTAAGCGGTTTAGCGACTAAGTGCTATGTGGACACAGCAAACGATGCCTGACATCTGCGAAATGACCAATTTTCACCCATTGACTGGGCTCTTGAATTACTCAAGCAACAATAAAGAGACAAGGGAAGGAAAGAAGTTCCACGTGGTGGGAAAGGAAGTGGACCTTCGTTTTATACCAAAAACTAATAAAAATAAATTGTAGGTGCCATCCTTTGAGTTCTTTTATTAGTCTTATCAGATAATCAGAAATATTGGATAAACCAAACTATATTTGATGGCCCCTAAATGATCGTTGTTACGAGGTTCTACTGTATATGTAATAGCATTTCATAGACTTACTAGGAACACCTTATACATGTAACAGGAGCATCATCAAAACAGTGTCAGAACTATAATGAAAAATGCATCCGCTCCAGCAATAAACATTTGATATAAACCCATTGTTATGAATCCATCGACATATATGAACCCCTTCTTGTGAAACCGTTTGCATCCAGTGCCAAAGCGTTGTCCCCAACGGACCATAGAACCTATCCCTGACAATCTGAAGAGCCATAACGCACCTTCACGCTGTTTTACCAAGCCAACTGCTCACATTTAGCCCCGAAAACTTTGACACACTAAATGAAATAAATTGAGACATATTTGGAGCACATTTGTAGAAACAACATGCGGGTGCGAGTATAGGGTTTCCAGGCTATTGTCAAACAGTATTTTCTCTGCAATTTGTTGTACAAATGTTTTTAAATAAGCAGTTTGTGACATTTTGAATAAATCTTCACACCATTTCAAACTCAGGGAGCCTCCTGCAGAACAGTTGAACTGAGTATCGCCATCCTATAATTATAGGATTTGCCACTTCTTTCAATGATATCGAATTGTATTTTAATAACATGAACTGTCACACTGAAAATACAAATGATGTATAAACAGCCATTGTTATACATTGACATGATAGGTCGGGCAAAAACTTCATTACACATAGCTGACATAGCATCTGACATAGCATGATTTTCATAAAGATTGCGTGAAACTGATTTTTTTCAATCAAAAACATGGCTTTCCAGAAATTGTTGACAAGCTAAACATGTTGGCCCACATTTATTTATTATTTCGGGAAAATATTTTATGACATATGTGTGCTAAGTTAAGATGGGAAATTAAGCGTGAACCAGAATCATTTCTAGCGAAATACATGTAACTTGTTTACGTGTCGCAGTTTATTTTATGAAAGGGATCCCTACACCCAATATTTGAGTAGACTCAGTGAAATTGTTCAATCTATCAATGACCACTCATACTATCCATGTTCTTTTACTGAAGAATGCTGCTATAAAATAGTAATAGAAAAATAAAGCAATGCATAGCGCAAATCAATCATAAATCCTAAGTTGATTTACTTTTTTTTGCAAATATTTGTGGAGCAGTCAGTTTTCCACATGATATCTGATTGGAAAATGTAACTATCGCTGCACTGAAGCCTTCATTTTTAATCATCAAGACATTTTTACCAATCACAACTACATTTTGGTTTTTAAGTGCAGACGTACAAATGACTTTTTAAAGCGTAAAGACAAATTGCAAAGAAATTCAAACATTTCTCTTGTATATAAAAAAAATAATAATCACCCTTTCATAAAACTGGTTACTGTCATGTAGCCCTATTTACATTATTGACAAGTTGAAAAGTGTATATGAAAAGAAAAGGTTTCTGTGCCCTCGGCAGAAAATTGAAATTAAAAATGAGCGAGAGCGAAAACCGTGTCGGTCTTTTTTTTCAATGTCAAGGAGGATGTTTATTCAAATAATATATAAATATGAATATATATGATATGGCGGGCCATTGTATTTGCGAACGCGACTGAATAGGTGCTCAAGATACGTCAATGTGGCACGAGCGATATCCGAATATACGATATTGGTAATATTACCCTCGCGAACAATACACGCGCCATTTTACACCCTCTCGCAACAATTCAACACCCTTGGGCTATCTTCTGAAATGATTCAGAATATGAATCACAAAAGTAAATCTTGTGATTGTAATTACTATGAAAAATTGTCACTAAGACAATATTTCGCAATTTTCTTTAGATCATTTTTGACTCGCGGTTTGGTCGGACAACGAAGCGAGCGGGGATCAAAAAGAGGCAAGACAATACGGGGTTGTTATAGGACAAAACATTTGTTTTCTTGGCACATGGCACTTCCATACAAATCCTGTCACACGTAATATAAACATTTCGAATATAGATAGCATATACACGGGATCATAATTAATATTCGCTACAAAAGCAGCGTACAAAAGAGCAGGAAGCATTTAGCAAATGACTCGCAGCTAAGCTTAACGAGCGCGAGAGAGATTAACTCCCTGATTGCTCCACAAATGCTATGTGTCAAAAGCCACTCGAAATTATGACAGAGAATAGAACTAATGAATATAATGAGCGGTCAGTCCAATTAAGAGAAACACTTGTGTGTATTTAATCGAGCGGCAAGGCTTGATTGGTAACAAAATAGTGAGCAAAATGGAAAGAAAAACAAAAGACAAGTGCACGGAATCACAATTAGGTGACAGGTTTTTGACAGCTACTCAAAGCGTCCATGGCGAATTTTGTTTAGATTTTGGGCCCAGTTATTATTGCTAAGTAATCCTGTGCGAGGCTCTTAAACAGTTCGCTAAGTCTTTAATTATGAACGTTTTGCCGCGAAATGTTATCACTGCTTAATCGTAGCTATAGGGCCCTTAAAGGTTCATTATGAAACCCTAAGCGCGAAATTTTATCACTCCGTGTAAATGGCCATGGGGCACTTTAAAATGATATTAAAATCTTTGCCGCGAAGTGTTTTCCCAAACTAATCGTATTTATCAAGAGTTGCATGTTACGGCACGCACAATTTTGAACATTTTCGCGCGAAATTCGTGTATTAGGATAGGATTTGCGCAAATAATAGCACGTCTTCAGGATTTATTAAATATATAATATTTCACGAAAAACAAATGTAACCCAATCCAAATAAGAAATATTAAACCTGGAACCAGACAACCGAAACATCCACTTAAGTTTGACTTCACTTACGAGCTGAAATAAAATCTTCAATGGAACTGATCAAAAATATTACATATCATTTAAGTGCACTAAAAACCGAATGTTCAGAAGACCATTTATTTATTTATTATTTTATTTTTGAAATAACGAAATATCAATATGATGAATTAAATACTAATTCATTCACATATTCAAAAAGGTCAGACAGAACTCATTTCAATCAGGAACTGATCAACATCACGTTGCCTTGAATATTAATTTAAAATTATGCGCATTTCGAAAAACAATTTTGGGGAAAAACATGATCGACTTAGTCTATGCCTTAAGTGGTGTTTGTTTTATCATTTGGAAACCACCATCAAATATCCCTTATTTATATATCATATTCCTTTTTTTTATTTAAGCTACAGTTTCTAGGAATAACAAAATGCCATATGCAACTGATTTAATTAACTTGTCTTTACTGTCATTGCTCAGCTATTTTCTTAGCACCTATTCTGTGGATGGTACGACTTGAAATTAAACTGTACCAACACCAGTTCCAAACGTCAGCATCTTTTGACCTGATTTCAATATTATGTATCCCTCCGAGATAAATAAGGGTATTGATAAAACAAGAATCTGTAATTTAAACTAGTCAAGTACAAAGTGTAAAACTTGACAAGATAATACGAGGAGTATCAATCACTTTGTCCCAGTTCCACTTGATTTTTTTTTTTCTTTCAAAAAATATTAGACATTTTTAAGAGGAAAGAATATCTGTAATATCGGATTATTCTGGATGGCAATGTTTAACCAAAGTTTTGTAAATCAACTAATATGACAAAGAATTACAATAAAGCTAATTGTTAGATGGATCTTTTAAAAGATAAACCAAGAGTTCCGAAAATATTGTATTCGCAAACAATCTTTATGATCCATAGCGATTCGTATTTTTTCTTGCAGTTGCCACCCGACCAAGCTAAGTCATTGATAACGGTTCGTATCCATGGATACAATTGTCAACCATTTAAAAAAGTCGTATTAATTCGTTCAAAAGCCAACTAAGTTCTAGTTTTATCACCAGGTATCTCTCTATTTTGAACTTAAAGGCCCTTATTTCTGGATTTGCCCCGAGGCGAAAATCCTTTGATCTGGACAAAGGATTTACCGTTCAACCCATGGGTTAACGAAGGTTTTGAAATAAGGGTCTTTAAGGAGTATATAACAATAAGAGGTGCTTTAAATGCATGTGAAAAGCCATAGCAATGACACTATGTATATGTTGATACAGGTGTTTGAAGTGACTCTTCATCGTAACAATCACCAATAAATATATATTGCTGACGAAGCTGCTTGGAGATAAGATACTTCATCTGAAAATTCAAAAATATATCAGTTTTATAACATCAATGATATGATAGTTATGCTTCTGGCATCTTCTTTGAGAGTACAGCCAAAGATCCTAGATAGTAATTTGTACAGGTTCTCTGGTACAGCGTTGTCTATCAAGTTAAAGATGCAACTGAAAACACAAATATAACATAAAATTAAACATAGTCAAATTAAATTTTAGATACTGTTTAGTATATGTTATAAATACAGTGCAAAAATTCAAACATGATCTCATTTTAGGTTTGCACCATGAATACTAGCAACGTCCTGGATAATGTTTGTGTTTTTATTTTTATTTTAATTGCAAAGAAATTGCGTCAATACGGTTTTAATTATAGGCCTATTTCATAACATAATAATATCTACTCATTCCTTTAGACACCTGTAAATACAATAGCTGGTTTTCTACTTGTTTTAAACTTTCAAATTATTGTAATGTACTTTAATTATTATTTTTCATCAAAATGTCAAACGAATTACAGCATGTATGAAAACGTGTTATCATTAATTCCTGTAATAATTGTCGACAAAGGCGTATAATAATAACATTGTTTACGCATCCAACCCTTATTTGGGAAAGAGACGTTTTCGCTTACCTACATACATATTAAGTTGCATGGAACAAATGACGTGTTTTTGCCATGAAACTTGTCCCGACTGAACCGCACTTTTTGAAAAACACGTACCATTCATGCGTGTATTCTTCTCTCACTACAGCGAACATGTCCAACCTGTAAATGCAGAAATCACGAAATTAAAATCCAATTAAAAGTTTATTATTAACATACATGGCGAAAATATGTTTCCCCTTGGAGAGCGGGGGAAGGGATAATTATCCTGTTTTTGTCGTTCGGAACCCAGGGGTGTATGCGAAGTGCATGAAGCATTGTGTTTATTTTCGAAACCTTTCGAAAGTTATCTGCGCAGAAATAAGGTGCGAAATCAAGGAGAATTCGGGCAAAAGTCGTTCGATAAAAAGGTGACAATTGAAAAACATGAAAGGCGACACTCAAATGCGATGCGATAATAAACAGCTTTGAAGCTGGGTGTCGAGTTCGGGCAAAATATCACTTAGGCACGATCCCGTACTGTACCCCAATATCTGGAAGCAATATGAAGGGGTCATAAAATATAGCAATGATGAGCATTTAAATATAGGTCCATGCGTATGTACTGGCCACCGCCCATTTTCGGTTGATCAAAGAAATCAAATGAAATAAAGAATTTAGGACGGACTGACAAGTTTTCTTGCAGCGACGGATGTTCTGGACAAATAAAGGCGTGCAACTTCTCAGACGCTGTACAGTAGATGTTGAATTATTATCATTTTATCCCTCTAACATGAACACCGGAGGGCACCCCTCCCCCCCCACCCCCTTCACCCCTCGTTTTCGATTTATATTTAGAAATCAATCATTTTATATCAAGAAAAACATAAAATATACACCAAAAAGTTTTTTAACAATAACAAATTTATACATTGATATTCAAGTCTTATCATTTCGCCATTAAAAGCTTTCATCTATGATCTTGGAAATAATTATTCAGGCGTTTTCACTTTCTTACTATTGTGCAAAATCTTAACTTAATGTATAATAAATGTGCGAAAATGGCTGTTAACAATGACATAGCACATACTTATATATTCATATGTGCATCTTGACTCTTTTACGACAAAAAAGTACAGTCCTGTTTTTTTTAAGTATGATAGATGACATATAAATTGAGTTAATAGTAATTCGCTATTTAAAAACAAATCCATTTCGCTGCAAATATTAGAATAGACATAAAATACGTCTCAAAATAATGTTCAAAGGGGAGAAGACCCCTATTTTTATGTGCTAGACTTCTATTCGTATGGTTTTCGATCGCTCTCTCTCCCCTCATTAAAACTGTCCAGCGACATCCTGTTTATCGTTCTTCGACAATAGCGAAGAAACGCCCACCTACAAATTAGGGGGATGAGGCATTCATGATGGTGGCCGTCACCCATCCGTCATTATCCATCAGTGACAACAACTGGTGTATAGTAAATCGGCTGGTTTTCTATCATGTTGTATATGTGGTATACGCATGTGTGTGTGTAAGTTATGGGTTTAAGGCATGTATGACCCAGGGGCGGGGGCTGATTTTTTAAAGGAGACTCAGTCTCAGTGACGCTTTTGGTTAATTTAAACTAAATATAAAAGCCGATGAGAGTTTCTTTTTGTAACGCGTAAGTTACCTAAGTACGTATATACATATGTGAAAACCGCCAATCATACTGAACAGCTACACAAAACTAATGTCATTACTCAACAAGGGTCATTTTGAAAATGTTAACTAATGAAACGGGATAAACGGAAAGAAAGTCTCCGACCCCCTCCCTTCCCTCATCCCTAGTAATGGAAAGGAAGAACCCTTTAAGTCTGATAATCTACAAAACATAATTAAATCCTTCGTCCTTCACCTCAGCTGATCCGTCCATGACACCCTGTTTTAGCATAAACAGATTAGATATCTCCGAAAATAATACGAAATATGCGTGTATTCAAATGGCTTCTCTTAGTTGCCTCGGGCTCTTCCTCTTTATTCATCGAAAGCGACACAAAACACATACGTCACGAAACCCAAGACAAAACCCGTAAAACAGAAAGGCCAACACGGGGTAAGGACGACAGTGAAGTGGGAAAACATTGATTTCCGGTCTTGTATTGCATTAATTAATATCTTTCTTTGGCATCGGATTTGATAATCATCTTCCCAAGGCGTAAAAGGAATATAAACATTACGAGACAATGCACCTTGAGATTCATACGGGGATTTTTTAATGTCAAAAACATGTTTTTTATCGTAAACGTGATAGCATAATGAGAAGATCGAGGGTTGTCTATATTAGAGGGGACAGCCGACCATTATAGCTGGACCCTAAAGCACGGAAATGGTCCTCATATCAAATAAGAAAACATTTTTTATATTAAGCTTTCAGGCGAATTTCTGAACAGTTGTTCATTTGTTTTTTAATGACCTTGTTTTTTAGCTCTCCCCCACAACAAAATGAATAACACCTACAAAATCTAACAGATGTTTTGCATTTTATAGGACATAGTTTCCTTTTGTAGCGCGAGGAGGGGTGTTTACGAGAGGGGGGTCTTAATGAAAAATGATAAAAAACTAGGGGGTTTTAAACACATTGATGGGTGATTATTTCGGCTAATATGGAGCGAGAGAAAGACTCGCGGTGACGAAGCTTGCTGCGATATTGTGGCTCGGTTGACAAGCAGTGGGCAGAGAGCGAGAACAAATGACTTTGCGATGACGGATAGTAGGCACACAATTCGAGAACACACCCACCTTCCGTTTTCGGATATGGGGAGGGAGGCTGGGATTGAGGGGGGGGGGGCGATAAAGAGG
>LQRL01114372.1:0-10453 GCA_001703475.1 Hydroides elegans
GGTGTTTTTGACCGAAATGGTCAAAAGGTACATCTACGGACCAAGACCTTTCATTTGAGCCTATAACCAAGTCTCTATGACCTTCCGTTCAAAAGTTCTATTCCGTACAAGCTCAAGTCTTGAAAAACCGCTATTTTGGGCTATTTTGGCCAATTTGACCACTAAAGTTCTAGCCCGTACAAGAAGCGATGACAGACAGACGGACGGACGGACGGACGGACGGACACCCCAACTCTATAGGCCCCCAACTTTTGGGTTGGGGCCTAATTATTAACAAGAATGAAATGTGGGGCCGGTAGCAGCACAAGCAGTGACTACTGTTTCACTAGATGTAGACATCTGTCATGAAAACGAATTATTAAATTGCATTTAATGTATTTTCCTCGTTAATTTTATTAAATATTTGTTAATGTCAATAGCTAGGCTGAGTACTATATCCGAAAATACGTTTACTTTTACCTTTACGTCCATTTTGTAAAACATCAACAGATGAAAATCAATTAAAGCACTCAGGTAAATGAGAGAGCTTAGAGAATTCTCTAGGTATCTTATCACGTTTCCTTGTTGAGTATGTCATCATTGAATGGCACCTCACGACCTAATTTTCAAAAGGTGTTAATATGAGCATAAAACCTATTAAAACAATGTTTATACAATAAATAACAAATTTTCTAAAATATATTTTAACAAAAAGGATTATTTTTAAAAAGGTGTTTATACAATTGAAGGGCTCCGTGCAACATTGTGTTAAGTCTGAAATTGATGTTTCGAGAAAACTCAAGCTAAAGATATTGAAACAAAACTTAAGCTAGCATAGCTATTTATAGGCCGATTTCAATGCAAAAAGTATGTTGTGAATACATTTTCTCATGCCCATTGCAATATGAAAAGAAATTGTAAGAAAACATAGCAATAAAGTTTCATTAGTGAAAAGAATGAAAAATTGACCATGCAAGTATATAAAACACGTTTTTAACTTTTCATTTTTAGCGTGCAACAAAGCGTTTTATTCAATTCCATTGGTCTTATACATTTAACTAAAATTTAACACAATGTTGCACGCGAAAATGGCAAAACATGAATTATGCTAAGTAAGTAAAACACTTTGTTGCACGGAAACAATCGCACAAAAAGCGCTCGCTATATAAGCTTTAGTGGACTTGTGTTAAGTCAATATAACACAATGTTGCACGGAAATATTTTGCGAAAAAGTGCGTGCTATATAAAACAACTGTGGCTTGTGTTAAGTAAATAAAACATTTTGTTGCACGCGAGATGTGAAAAACTTGGCACTTAGCACAACGTTACACTGAAAAAATGTTATCTATATAGACAGATAAGATATGAGCTTAACACAAATAAAAGATAATAACAGCATGATCATATTCCAATTAAAAAATCCAAATCATGTTAACTAGACTTAACACATTGTTGCACGGAGCCCTTCAATTGATAGCAACATTTCGAAAAATATTTCTAACAATAGGTGTTCCTATTTGTGTAGATACCCTTTTTTATGAAAAAATAAGATTTGTCATTTTTGTATTTACGACCGGGTTTCAATTACATTTCAATGTAGCAGGACTAGCTACGTATCTCTGAAAGAAAAAATATCAACATTTCAAATGAATTCGTAAAAAATAGCAAATGAATGAAAAGGTGTTCCTCAAATTGGTGTAGCTAGAGTGCCATTTTTTAAAGTGTGTGGATAGATCACTTACAAAAGGAGCAACTTTTTGGGGAACAAATCGTGGGGTGCTCTTCATCATTGGCAAGCCAAATATTCATTGCAAAAATTGAAATGTTCATTGCAAAAAAAAAATATGCTTATTCATTGCTTATAAAACAAATGCATATTTATGCCTTTTGACATACTTATCCAAAACAAATAGAATATAATATATTGCCATACAGGTAAAATACTATTGTGTTGGTCGAGGATGGCGCAGTACAAGGTTCAAAATACGATAGAGAAAATACGGATAGAGAAAATGATTGCTCAAAGAAACCGAGTAAAGGAACATGATTTATACCACCAAGACAGAGTTTACCAACAGGCTCTCTCAAGGGCAGGGTTGTAAAGTAAATCCATCTTTCGATTTTTTCAAGATCTGCCCAGCTATTATATGGTAAACCCGCTACCCCCCCGCACCACCGGAAATAAATGCGAACAATTACCATATGTTTTTTATCGAGAAAATCAAAGGACTTAAAACCCGATTTAACACACACAAAACCCACGATCGAAATAATATTAACTCGAGTATGTTATAAAGCTCATTCAGTCTGTTCCCAACAAGACGTGTAAATTGGATCCGAACCCAACAAATATATTTTAATAAGTCACTCAAAAAAACAGCACTGGTCAAACCGCTCCTCAAGAACCCAGGTTACGAAGCTATCCATAACATCTACAGACCAGTTTCAAAGTTGTCTTTTATGTTGCGTTATTCGAACAGACTTTTATTTATTGATTAGGCAAACACTCAGAATTGAACTTGGATGCTGACCTCCAATCCGCATCGTACTACTCATTTGCGGATCAAAGCGGATCTTCTTAGAATCCTGGACCTAAGTGCAATCTTCGACACTATAAACCTCGATGTCATGCTCGAACGCCTTAATGGTTTTCGGATGATTTAGTTAGCGTTATTTTTTTCTCAAATAAGATCTATTTCGTTATTTTTTTTTAAACTTCAAACGCAATATTGTAACACTTATTTCTCCAAATCTCTTCAATCTTTTTAATTATTTTTGATTATTTATTGCTGCATAAAATCCATGTTATTTTGCTCTCAAAGTTGTGTTCTAAATACCTTAATTACTACTTGGTTGCAGCTTCATCTGTGGATTTTCAGGTCCCTCTCAGTTCTCAATGCGCATATCGACGATATGGGACTATGCACTCTTCCTGGGTCGTTGATCACTCCGCTTTGATCACTCCGCGCCTCTACAGATGGGCACGCTTGCTCTATTACGTTCCACATCATCTCACATCTTCTCTCAGTTCCATATGGAGGTTTCCCATGATGTTTTTTCCCGGCCAGGTTCCAGGATTCAACCAGCCAACTTCTTCCTTGGACAACCCACACGACAAAGTTGTCGCCAGGCACAGCCTCAACTATTGTTAATTTGGCCTTCATTAATTCATGTCTTTATCTTAAAACGCATTCAAATTTCCTGCGTTTTATCTGTTTCATGACCTCGAGTCGTTTGGTTTCCCATACTCCTTCGGTTGTGACTACTCTTCCCTAGCCTTTTGGCTTCACATGCGTTTCTTGCTTGAATGATGGCTTTTGCCACACTCACTTTCCTATGACTCATCGCCTTCATGAATTGGTATGCATGCTCGCTTGATGCAAAGGTCCGGTCGAACACGCGAATGGTGCACGGGTTAAAGCTAAGCACGTCGTGTCTTCCCCTGAACTTAGTTATATTCTCCAAGGGGATATCACGCTTCCTTTCAGGCTTTCCTTCCATACTTTCGACGAGTTTCATTCTGTCATGATTCGTTGTGGTGGCCAGACTCTGGGGGTGGGTTTCACCTCCGTTCCGGCAATCCGCTTGATTCGTGGTGGGCGCCAGACTGTGGAGGTGGTTGTAACCTCCGTTCCAGACGCCCACATTGAGGTTTGCTGTTTGCAGACTTTCGCCGTGTAAACATTTCCTCCGTCGTCGCCAGATCCACATAGACGCGGTCTCTGCATTGTCCCCGACATCCTTCAGTAAACTCCATCCATCTCTGCCTACTATTCCGAGTATTTTCAATGCCTTCCACGATGAGTTTCACCGGTATCCGCGGCATCCTATTTCTATAGGGAAACACCTTGTTTTCCAACCCTTTTGTTCTGCATTGTTCAACTAGGTCGTTATACTTGAGCATTTTTCTCTCATAGTATTCTACCATCCGCTCTTCCCACCATACGGCCAACTCTATCATGATGCATATTCGGCTTGTCCTTGAGAATATGACAATATCGGGACTGTACTTAGTCGTTACGATTTCTTCGGGAAATTTAAGCTGTTTCTACAGGTCTGCCTGCAGCGCCCAATCGCTGGTCATTCCTAGTATTTCACTAGTGCCTATGTTGTTTGCTCTTTGTTTTGGTTGAGTTCCCGGTATGGTTGCCTTTACAAAGTTAATGAACCCTGGCTTTTGCTTCTTCGTTGTTGCACTCTTGCATGCCTTATCTAGACCTCTCGCGATTACCTCTAGTACATGTTCATGGCGCAATCTGTATCGACCATCTGCCAGTGATTTGGTACATGAACTCAGTATATGCTCTAGCGTTGCTCTTTTCCCACATCGGACGCACGCTGGATCGTCTGTCAGTTTCAAGATGGCAAGGTGTCATACACTGATGATATGGCAAACTTAGGCCTTAGGGGTTCCGTCCTCCACAGTTCGTTGCATGTCAGCTTCTTGCTCCGGGCGTTTTCCCATCGGAGCCAGCTTCTTTGCGCTTTAAGGCTGACTGTTTTAGTTTGCCGATTATCTTCTTCCTGTTGCCGCACTTCTGATGGACGAGTTCTCTACGTAAGTCATCCGAGGCGTTTTTTTCATCTGGCACGTGTGATGCATCCAAGCCCAAGCCTACCATATTCACAGTACCTACTAAATCGCTGTGCCTCTGCCTTCCCTCTGTCTCGTTTAGCGCTTCTGCTGCTTGTCACTTTCTGCCAGTATTTACGCTGATTCCCACAGTTTTTACTTTCTCGTCGCGATTATTTCGTAATGTAGCAGTTTGTTGCACCTTGGTAACCTTGAATTCTTCCACCAAGGAGGTAAGTGGTAGTTGGAGCATGTTCCGTTTCCCATATGAACTTATTCTTTGCTCCAGTTTCTCTATGGTGGAAATTGGTATGTCGTAGATGAACATTGGCCAACTGAGGCGCGGGAGTATACCATGCTGATAGCTCCAAGTCATGTATGTTCCCGGGAGTCCGCTTTTGTCCACTTCCTGGTGCCACTTCTCTGCTTGTGATACCGTCTTCTCAACATTCTCCTTGTCACTTCCGGTGATATTATACCATTTCCCTAGACACTTCATATGTTTTTCCTCGACACTCGGGATCTGAGCACCGTTTATTGTAAATTTCACTTTCTTTGGTATGCCTTTCTTTGATACTAGACTCTGCGATTTTACTGGCTTAAACCTCATTCGCGCCCATGTAAATATGTCGTTCAGATCGTTCAGTGTCCATCTTCCTTGCTGGATTGTACGGGTTATCACCGTCATATCGTCCATGAATGCTCTTGTTGGTGGTTGCACAGTTCCCGTCCATGCATGAGACTGCACCTCTACTTTGATTTTATACGCTTTTTAGAAGCAGGTTGACGGCAGCAGCAAATATGATGACTGATATCGTACAGACAGTTATTATGCCAATTTCGAGCCTCTGTAATGCCGTTGTGTATCCAATCACGGTGAACCTCATGTTGAATCGAGCGTAGTAATCCTGAATTAGGCTCCTGAATTTCTCGGGTATGTGGTACGGCGCGAGTGTAAGTTCAACTAGTTTGTGGGGGTATAGTTCCATAAGCGTTGGCTAGATCGAACCAGATGACAGCCAGCTCTCCTTTATTCCGTCGTGCTTCCTTAATGATTTTCCGGATGATCTGGAATAATCGGTGTTGTAATTTTGGGCAATTTTTGTACACTTTGTGTGGTATGCCATTAGGGCCTGGTACTGACGCTACTCTAGCCCTTATGAAGACGTCGTTGAATTCTGTCAGTCTAGGTTGTGAAGCATCGAATGCCTCCGTAGGGCCTTCTGAGCTGATCAATTTGTCGTGGTCTGGTAGATCCATTTCTGTCTCAGGATCGCTGTGTTTCTTTAAGGTGAGCCTCTACCTCCTCATGCGATTTTTCCAAGTTGTCACTCCGCTTGTCCCGCAGCAACCTTGATACCTATCGGAACGGGTTCGATGTTAATCGGGCTTGCTTCATCTTTCTTTCCTGTGCGAACTGTGATTTTTGCGCGCTACAAGCATTTCTGCCGCGAATCAATGCTCTTAGCTCTGCTAGCGCCGGTTTTTTGTGCTCTTGACCCCGTTTGAATTGCTTTGTCAGGTTTTATAATATCTTTACGTATGTTGGTGATTGTTATCTGTCTTCTGCTCTAAGTTTCTGTCTGGTCATTCCTGCATCGTGGTTGCTTGACCCCGACTGGTCTTTGCTCGAATTGCACATAGTCGCTGTCATTGTACGCAGCTTTGTATCAATATCTCTTTTCATTGTGACGTCTAAGATATTGGCATGTTGGTCGTCTAAGCTGCGCCATTTCTCTGTTTCGTTTCGGTTTGGACATTTGATCATGCACTTCGTGCTTTCATTTGACTGTGATGGATTTTCTCTTTGCGTCCTGCTCGTCTCTTGGTTTACTTCAGACATTGACGTTATTCTGTTTCGTAAGTCCGGAGGAAGGCGTTGTCGTCAACGATTATCTGCCGATGGGCCGTTCGTCTTCTCCCGCTCTCGCATGGCCCTGGGAGTATTGATTTGTTCGTTGTTCCGTAGCGATTGTTGGTATAGTTTATTTATTTCTTAAATTGTGTCATGTAGGCCAACAGCCTTATAATCTGGCTTGATTTTAATAAGAATTCAAGCGTCTCTGGTTATATCTACTAGAATCTAGAAGATTTTTCTCATTTTTAAATGTACATATAAAATACTTACCTTTAATTATATTGAAACATTAGTTCTATAAATGCATGGGACAGTCTGAGAATGCTTTGAACTCACTTTATCATTAAGTTTCTTTTTCCATTATTTGAAATTAGACCACCTTTGTTAGATATCAGTGCATAGTTAAATTGAATGAATTTGTCAAAATAAAATCAAAATGATGGTTTAAGGCATTCAATCAATGAAACAAAAGAACAAGATATAAGATATGTATTTAGATATCAAAAAAGTGAAAACCTTTCAGATGATGAGATCTATGAAATAAATGGTTCGAATTTGCACGTCCCTGCCAAATTAGTTCGTAATGTTTCAACAAAAAATGACCAAACCTACATAAATTAGCGCAATAATAAAATACATTATATGTACAAAATGGATGATTTTGATCCTGACTTGATCCGCAATGTAATATATATCTTTTATGCACAAAGAAGGTTACATACTGCAAAAATAATCATGGATAAGATAAAAAATGATATAGAAATAAGTATGTTTGTGTTATATGACACTTATTACATGCTCAAAATATGTGAAAGATATTGACCGTGCACGGAGTGCATGGCAATCTATGATCTATTTTGACCTACGAAACATGGGTGAAACAACAGCATTGCAGAGGATTTGCATTTGTTGCCTCTTATGCGAATTCTAGGCATTGATGCGGATAAAGATCTTATTAAAAATCTTCCAAAAATCTCCCCTGAGATTATTTGATATAAATATACACGGCCCATTTAGGTATGCGCAGATAAGCAAATCATCTGACTTCGGACTAAGATATATAGCATATTTCATACGCTGAAAATAATTGTATTCATCAAATAAAGTCATTATTCCTTTGTTTGCCATTTTATTGGCTTATAGTCATGCTTTTTCAAACACTAAAATGCCCCACGCTAAGCATCTCATATTATCGACTCCGTTCTAAAAGAAAAGTATTAAAAATAATATTTCGTTGTTTGTGTAAATTTAGTAATAGTCCACTCTGCTTAATATGCCTGATCGGGTTTCACATCTCTCAGGGTATGGATACATCTGTCATACAGTGGTTTGAATCGTACCTTCGAGGGCACACGTAATGAGGGGTTGTCGAAAACCACATGCCCTATGAGTCGATGATGATGCAGCACAAGGTTCAATAATAGGTTTCCGTCTGTATAAGATATACTTCGAACCGCTAAGAAAACTTCTGAAAAACTCATCTTGTTCTTATCGTGGATATGCTGATGATAGCACCATTTGAAAAATAGTGAACCCGGTGTCTTAAACGGATGAGCAATTAGGATTTCATTGGCTAGAATGCATTCTATCGCATGTGCAAACATGGATTTGCGCGAATAAACTCTCTCTTAACGAGTCAAAACCGAGAATACATGTTTTGTGCAAGACCGCCAGACCCAAAATAGGACAGACTGCATGCTACAAGTTGGGGACGAACGTATCTAAAACTGTGAAGAATCTCGGCGTGATCATAGACTCTAGCCTGGCATTTAGGAAACATATTTCGCATGCTGTCAAGGCCTGCATGTTCCACATACGCAGGGCATGTTACATTCGTCGGTACCTTGAGTAAATAAGAAAACCATTATTTATTTCGCTGTATTTTTTAATCTAAATTCTTCATCGCTTTCCATATCTAGCTGTTTCGCCAAATTATATACAATACTATAATTAATAAAACTAATAATAGAAATAATAAAATATAGTATATTATTTGAATTTATAAATGTATCAAAAAATGATATAGATAAATCCATGCTAAAACTCTTTTTATATGAGTTCTTTTCATGGAATGCTGAGTTTGTAACTTTTTGTCTTTCCTGTGTAGTTTTACATCAACTTTTGTAAAGTTTGTCCATTCTAGATATTTCTTTTTGATGAATTTGTATTTTTAATTGAAATCCTAGTTGTTTAATAATTTTGTATTAATATTTTGTATCATTGTGATCATAGCTTTCATCAACTGTATTATTTCTAAAAGCAACCTTTACCGGCTTGAGTTGTGTTAATCTGATCTCAACTGAATGCTAAATATAAACTTGGATTGATCCAACTAAAAAAAGTTTTAAAAGACTAGGTTAAGCAAAAAATTGTTTAAACTTATCCGGTCGGATAAACTTTTTTCTACAAAAAAAATATATTGGGATAGTTTTCAAATTGTGAAACTCGTTTGCTCATATTTTTCTACCTCAAAAATTTACCAACCTTGTTGTGTTCTTTTACTTCCGGTTAATTCAAAACAAAAAGGTTTGTTGTCATTTTGGCCATGTAATCCCCAAATATCTTTCTTAATATGCTTTGAATGTGAGCGTATGTACCGATTGCGAATACATATACTATTTATGTATCGAATTCCGAAAATAGTTTTCACATGAACGCCTAATTATATTGACTAATCAAAGATAAGATTGCTCACCAAGTTTTACCCTTCTCAAACCATATTATTATCAAATTGAAACATCAGAATAACATTGATGCGTTGATTGTAACAGCTTATCCTATGACACAGCCAGTTTTTATTCTTGAGCATACAATTGCATTCTCTTCCTCTAATATGAGTCTTGCTGAACCTGGGATCAATATTAACAAACCGAACCCAGAACATTCGCGACCTAATTACACCTGTGTGCCTAAGTTGAAACGGGTCCTAATTTGAAACACTTTTTAATAAAGTTGCTCCAGATAGTCGAAATTAGGCTGTAATACACTGGAAACATCCCATATGTATTGTAAAAAATACATTTAATGAACATAAAATATGAATTGATGACTTATTCATGTATTTTCCATTTAAAAGAAAGATACAAGTTTTCGATGTATGCCTTGGTGATTTTGCGTTTACCTAGCTGCACAGTAAACCAACCAAAAATTCAAATTGAGTTAAAATTATGTTATATGTTAAGTTAAGCTTATTAAATACACAATTAAAGAGATGAACAACATAACTTTTAGAAGAGGTAAAGAAAATATTGAAAGTGTTCGTAAAATGTTTCAAATTACGCACATAAAATAAAAGTGTTTCAAATTAGGCACAATGTGCCTAAGTTGAAACATCCTCATTAAAGTGTATATTTTTATACGCAAGCATTGAAAAATACAACAATTAACATGAAATATTACAAGTTGGCATAGCTTTCGCCTCAGATTAGTTCAATTCGATTTGAAGCTTTATACAAGAGTAAATTGAAATTTTCCTAAAAATGTGTTTCAACTTAGGGTCACAGGTGTATACCCTAAGGGGATTCTGGGTCGTATACGAACAGAAACAGAACTTGTCATTAGAACTTCAATGTCCGAAAAGGCTTAACAGTCGGACTAAGAACAGGACCCATATTCTCTGTTTAACCTCAACCTTTGAGGTTTGCTTTTCATCGCCCCTTTTCATAGATTTTAAGGGTATGGTTAAGCTGAAGGAGAGCGGAGAATATGGGTCCAGGTCAATAACATAATGTGTATTAACTTATTCCATCAAGTAATAAGTAATCGTTATATTCTTGGTTAAAAACACTTTACTGTTTCCCTTTCTGATGGCGAATCCTATGAAGATCGACACTTTTGACTCACCAAAAACACTCACTAAATCCGTTTCATAGAAGAAGCAAACGTAAGAGTGAATTAGAAGGCACTGGAACCCCGTTATTTTATGGACATGTTTGAATTTATTATTTCAGTATGGCACCACGAAAAGGAAAAGCTCCCAAGGAGCAAGAACAAGTTTCTCTTGGTCCCCAAGTCATCGAAGGAGAGAATGTATTTGGAGTAGC
>LQRL01114374.1:0-10636 GCA_001703475.1 Hydroides elegans
TGACTAATGCAGCAATAGAGTTTTATAAACGGTCGAATTTAAATAAGCATTTCTGGGATGTTTGACTTGTGTTTGCTTCTTGTATGGCTCGAAACTAAAATAAAATTCTTGATGTGAACATAAGGGAATTACGGATAATATTTTATTTATTTCTTTTGACTATCCCCGCTTATTATCACGTTATAATCAAAGTAACTACTCTCCAGTTTTATACATATATATTTTTTAACAGTTGAATTTCAATTAGCATTTCCGGGATGTTTGACATGTGCTAGTTTCATTGCTTTGTCTTTGATGTATTGCCTTAACAAATATCTCAATGAAATAGCGTTGACTGGCAAATGTAGAGACGCCGTTAGATTGAAAATAAAACCATTTTCAGGATGTGTGGTATTCACTGCTGCATTATTTGCGTTCCACACAATATTTTTCCTCGCGTTTCGAAGATTTGAATGCGCCAGCGTTTAATTGTGTAATATTACACAGACCATGCCATTGTTTGCAAAAATCGATATTTTAAGGTGAGCAAATGGTGGATTTTATCGAAGCATTGTATAAAAAAGGTTGAGTAAGAAACATAATTGCATTTAGCACTGTTATTTGTAAGACGCAAATGTTCCATGGTGCATCGTATTTTTTTACACATTATTGGGGTGATCATTATTTTTTTCAAGTTAAAAACTAACAGGAATATTGAAACGTTTTACAAACAAATATAACCGATAGATATGATTCTCACCAACAACAAATAATACTTCTTTTGATATTTCAACCCAATAAATATCAAGTAAAATTTGTCATGTAATCAACTGAAAAACAATATAGAACATTTGATATACTGGAATGTACCCATATACGACATTGGATATATGATGGAAATATTTATAGAGGCAATGTTCTCGTAAATGTATTTTAATGATATCCTTAATGCTTTATGCTCCAAGGTTATATACACAATAAAAGTCTGAATACCTAATGCACATATATGCCACAAATAACCACACGAGAGCCATTAATAGACTATAAGTACGCTGAAGATAGTTTCTTTTAATATTCAAAGAGTACATTTTTATATTAATAAGATGAGAGCCTTAAAGGAACTCTAACAGATTAATGTTGCTTGAATTATTACTAACAACGAAAATCTACATCGCACATTTTTGCATCATAATGGAAGAATTGAGAAATTGCCTGAGAAATTTCCGAGCAAATCATATGACAAAAGTACATTGCTATTTGTTTTTGACTTAATAATGAATTCTCTTACAAAAAAAAACTATTTTATATAGAACATAAATAATGTTTTGCCTCAATATTATCTAAATTAAGATTTAATATTTGAATTTATTAGGATTTCGATTTGAATTATGTTGCCGACGTCTCTCTCTCCGTCGCTGGCCGTCGCTTCTCTCTTATTCTTCTCTTTTTTCTTTTTCTTTCCCTTGCACTCAATCTCTCTCCAAATCGATGAATATTGGAACAGTGAAATCAGGAAGTGAATTGATGAGAAAAAGGCTTTTGTTGTATCCACCAATATTTTTTTTTGATATCCATCGATTCCAGTTTATTTACTCGTCATTCTGAAATAACAAAAAAATGTTTGATAAGAAAATGACAACATGTCATCCGATGTCGTGGGGACGCTTTAATTAGAACTCCTATAAATGTATTGTGTCATCAAGTTTAAGGAAAGGACGTTGGACCTACGTCGATTTGAATTCGTACATATCATGTGAAGGGTTAACGCAGATGCAGATGCAATGCTGCTTTTAATACATTGTATGAAACTGTTCACTGACATTTTATTCGTATTTTCGATCAATCTGTTATTCAATCTTTAGAGCTTTTCAGATATGATGAAATCTATTTGTCTATATGCAGAAAAAAACTTACCTTAATCGAATAAATCCATATTTTTATCCATATTTTAATAATTAAACATGGCATTGTATGTTTTATATAAGCATCAAAATAACTAAGTTGATTGTCTCAAATATCTTGAACTGAAAACGAATTCTACAAAAAATGCTTGGCGTGCAACAATTAGCTACGTATGCAAAAACCACAGGGTTGTGAAATTGCTACCGGTGATGAATTGTTTGGAGTTTTCAAGCAAGTAAGCAGTCAATGGCTAGATGACTCATGTGGCCCATGCGGTGTATTGATTTACACATTGACCTTGCTGTTGTTTATGCGAAAGACTATAAATGCATGCATTATTGTGCTAAACCTCTGTTTCAACGACAAATACAAATTTTACATTTATTGAAAATACAGATTATATTGGCTTTTTAAAGGCTGATCCACATGTCTATCATATTCAATTAAAAATGATTGAAATAGCAAAAAACTCCTAAAATGATGGAACATCATTCATCACCACATTATTCTGATATTATAATTTGCCTTATGGCCTAGTTTATTTTAACTAGAGTGTTATGCTAAAAATGACTATTGTAAACAAAATAAATGTATCTTTTTCCGGTAGATTGATTGGTTCGTTATTTCATATCAAATTATTTACTTTATTTACTATACGGATTGGCTTCAGAGTCGAGTATACCGTTATCCCCTAAAATTTACAAATACTTAAAATGATATATCACAAAATATAACTTTTCATGTTGAAATTATTACACTTTGAGCAGCATTTTCGGATTCCTAAGAACCATATAGAATGGGATAATACCCACAATACAAATGTTCATTGAAGTTAAATAGTTTTGTTAACAATTAGCAACTTATCTATGACTTCTTTTTAGGAGCGATCATATGTATAATGTCTTGAATAATCGTCCTATTTCGTTCAAACAATCAGGGCATTCATAAACCATGTAAAACATGAGACTTGAGTAAACATCTTGAGCAAAGGAGTCAAAATGCATTCTATTCACTGTATTACTTCTGCTCCAAAGCAATCGTAAGCTACCTGACCACATTTTTATTGTAGCGTTAATCTAGTTATTTTCCTTATAAAGGTATGGGCTTGGATATTTTCAACTGCATTTTAGGGAATGATTATACATTTTGTAGTTTTGCATAATATGTCACTCTTGAATTCTGCTTGCAAATCGAGAATATAATTAGTTTTACATTGGGAAATGTGGACCAGGATACAAAAATGACTTTATTTGAAAACAAAGTTCAGATAAGACATATTATCATGAAAATATAAACGCACAGTTGGATAAAATCAATGATAAATTTCCTTTTATATTGATATGTGCAAGTTGAGAACTAATTAATTCAGATCAGATAAGCGACGACACAGGTAATTTTTAAGACTTACTCTCCTGTATTCATATAATCTTTCTCTTTCTCGATTTGCCATTGCAATTACTACATGTGTATTTGCAGTACGGTTAGAAGCTTACATAAGGACCGAAAACCACGATGTACTTATTCAATAATGTAGACCATTTAGAAAATATGAAATTATTTAGCTAATGAATATCGAACAGTGTATTTGCGCAAACATCTTGAAAATGTATCTAATGTTGGTTTCAACATTATTTTATGCTTAACATATAACATTACATTTTTTAAAATCATTTTTTCTCTCTCTCATATTTCTCCCAAATTGGACTTCTACACATTGCAGCATCATCAAGATGCATCTAAACTGTTGATTTGAAGCAGTTATTTAGTATTCAACATTTGTTTTTGTTTGTGCCAACCATCATACATCGCCTTTGAAACACCCCTAATTAATTTCAAGCATGTTCAAAACTAAAGACAGAGATGAATGAAAGCAGAACGCTCTTGTTTACCTGTTTTTAAAACCAAATGTCGTTCGACGTTGTTAATACGTTAACTTACTTTCAATATGGTCCCGATTTTTCGTTGATTTAGTTAAGTTTTTAGTTAAACACAATTCAACTTAATTACATTATGCTGCGCCTCTAGCGGAATTTCGGACGCAGGTTGTGAAATTTGTATGAAATGAAGTAAATTGATTTCGTTGGATTTCATACAAATTTCACAGTTTGCGTCAAAAATTCAACTGGCAGGTGGCCGCAGCATTCTGCACAAAATTGTATAATCTGATATAAAATGAAAAAAAAACCAGCACCGTCTCTGTCTTTATACGACGTCATGTATTCTCATTTTCAAGTTTCAACTAAATGTACCAAGTGGGTTAGTAACATTATTGTCGCCTTCAAAATAAACAAGGCCTGAAAAGAAAATGTAACAATATACTATGCAACTAAAATACTTGCATATAACAGGACATAAAAGGTTTCAAAAACAACCCCATTTTTAATATGTTCCTTGGAAATAATTACGTACGTGCCTGAACTAGAAGAAAAAACTGGAACCATAAATCATTGTAAAAACCTACGCCAACGCAAAAGACGACGTTTATCAAATCAAAACTGTAGAAACTGTTGATATACTGCCGCCTATTTTTCATAGTTAACTTGGCAAACCATATAATCTTTACCAGTTATTCTAAGGTGTAGCTTTATTTGTATAGGGCTCCATATGATTGTAAAGTAAATTAGAAAATGAATTGGTATAAGGTTGATAACTGTAATAACCTTTGACAGTGTTAAGACAGTTAATTTCAGCATTACGAAGAATTGTTGTTGTACACATGTCGCTCTTGCTTAAAACGAGGGTTATTTTGAACATTATAGCTGAAAAATAAGGGAAATATTGGCCTGATGCCGAGATTTGACGAAATAGATAAACGGGATATAATGTTATATTCGTGAGTTTACAGCTGGGAGGATATAGTGAAAGGAAACGCTTATCAAGGCTGTGGGAATAACATAAAATCAGGTACGATTTTGACACTTTATGAAAACATATAGGCAGCATTGCCATGGTTTTCTCTAAGATGACAGCAATAATACACTACATGGTATATCAAACAAACTAAATAAAATGCGCTTCAAGGCCTTTAAAAAAAACATACACATGCCTCTCCTGCATATATGTCCTCATTAAAGATTTAATATTTCGACAATTATAAATATTGATTGCAAATTAAATAAATGCTAAATTACAAATTGTTTAAAGATGTGCTAGCTCGATCTATCATTGTACCACTGTTTTATCAAAGAAACAACGTCAAAAGTTCGAAAATTGCCATGACGGCTCTAGATTCCGTTCCATGTTCGAGGGTACTCAACGGTTTATTCGGGTAAATGCTAATTCTTGCAGCATCTCTTCCTCGCTTGCACTTTTTTTCAGAACAGAATACAAAATAATTTCGAAACGTTTAATTGACTCTAGGATTATTGTGGTAAATATAACAACCCCATGTAGATGTATCTTAATTTAGTATATGTAAACGAATCTAAGAGAGAATAACCAGATACACATTGGATTTCTTAAAATCTTTATTCTGATTGAAGATTAAATATTTGCTTGCAGTGGCTTTTCTGGACGTCTTGCTTGCTACCTCAGAATAAACATTTTGATGCAAATCAGCGTATAAGGCTTTCACAAAGATATCTGATCATCTTCCGCTAAGCAATAAATAGATTACGATCATTTTTTAACAAATAAATCGTTGAGTGCCCCTCCATGTTTGCATGGTGATGCAACGATTTTGACAAGCGTTTACCGCACGTTACACTGTCAGGGAGGTCTTTCAGGTTTTTTTTTAAACGCCGTGTTAATATAAGAATTCATATAAGATGAGGCATCGTAGTTAAAATTCATATGCATAAAACTCGCTTATTTTAAAAGTTTTGATTATCCCTTCATAATCGGCGTCTCTTAGTTGTATAATGATCACATTTGATTGCTATATTCTTGATTTGGTCACCACCTGAAAGGCGAATAGAAATTAATAAATTACTAGATAAAAACAAGAAGACGAATTGAAAATGCAATAAAATAAATTTGTTTTAATTATTATACATGATTCGTAGTTATAATGCACCCTCTCAGTAATAAATGAATTTTAAATTGATATGTAAAGATTCGCGGTTGTACGAATGGGGCCGTTTGCATGATATAGTAAATATAGCACGCACTCCGTTTTATTGGAAATTCAATATTAGTTTTACGCAAATATTAACTCTTGAAATAAAACAGTTGTAATAATGATACAAAACACCCCTTTATTCCATGACATTGAAACTTGTATAACAAGAACTAACAACTCTGCATCCAAAAAATGAACACTATAGTGCGCCACCTATGTTCTAAAATGCAAGTTTATTTCAACCCTCAAAGCCTTGACATTATAGTTGCATTTTATGTATGAACCTAAAATTAACAATCGAGAAGTAAAGTGCTGAATCCTTAGGAATGCAATATAAATGCGTATATATATTATTACTGTAAAGGTAAGGCAACCTCTTACATTAATGGGTGGTTCTTAAGGGTCTTTCATATCTATTAACATACCCCATAAGTGCACTTATTGTTCAAAGCTTGATGACGGCCCAAATAATAAACTTTAGAAGCCATAGTTTGGCAGATTGTTTTTTTTTGTATCACATCATTAACTGGTACAGAAAATGTCAATCCTGGATAAATATATTAACTTTGTGGTTCAGATAAGTGACATGACGTACTGTTAGAAGAAAGAGTAGCTTGTTGTTTTTGACCAGGTGAGTTTTAGATAGAACTATATGTTGTATTTGATTATCAATATTAGCACAGCTTTTGCTACAATGTTTGAATCGGACAAAATAAATTGATTTTAGAATCTGAGTACGCTATTCATATCATGGATTTTCTTTTTTTAAACATTTTTTTTACAAGGTTTTCTTGAAAATCCATATACATGTGTGAAATGTATAGACTTTAAATGTGGGTTATAAAGCATCAAATAATAATAATTGAAATTCAGGAACCCAGTGGCGGATCCAAAAAGGAATTCAGAAAGGGTTTTACCGTGGGCGCCAATTAAGAGTGTATAGAGCGAAACGGGGGATGATTTGGTATTGTAAATATGAACAAAATGGTGGGGGTGGGGGCGTTTTCCTTATGCAGATCCGCCCCTTGCCACCCATTGCGATTTTAAAGCCAATATAACACCAAAAGTACAATATTATTAGAAGAGATGCGCTATGGCGGGTACATCTATCAGTAGCCCATATAGCAAAAAAAAAACTTAAAACTTATTTTATGCTTGTATTATATTTTTAGTTAAAACTGTAGGTGTTTAACGGACCCTGGTTGATTAAACATAAAATTTGTAACATTTTCAAACATTTTCGTTCTGATACATTGAAGGGCTGTTGATATATGTTTAAACTTTTATGGGTCCACTCGGCAAGGGTCGTCCATAGTACGTCGCATTTGGTCGTGACGTTGAGAGGACGACCTACGTTGGGCCCGTATGAAAGTTTTCCGGACGTCCTTTTACGCTCCGGCGTCCATAGAACGTAATTCTTACGTCCGATTCGGACGCGACGTCGCTGCAATGTCTTTTCTACGTCCGGGACGAATAAGGACGTCCGTAAAACTTTCATATGGGCCCAAAGTAGGTCGTCCGCTCAACGTCCGTGGACGTCTTGCCGAGTGGGATATAATGGTGCTACGGTCTAGACGAAATACGAGTGTATTTGCTTAGCACTTGAAACTGTACTGTTCCTATCGGAAATGCAAAATATTACATCCCACAAGCGTTTAAATGCTCAAATATATAAATATGCAACTCGGTTTAGGAAAACCGGTTAAATGAGCGGTTACATTAAAGTAGCGATTATTATCGCAGCTTGCGATTTTCACTGTTTTTCTTTGTTTATGAAATCGCAAGCAGCGACAGGATTATCGCAAGTTGCGAAATCATAAACAAAGAAAAACAGTGAAAATTGAAAGCTTTTCACTGTTTTTCTTTGTTTATGAAATCGCAAGCAGCGACAGGATTATCGCAAGTTGCGAAATCATTAACAAAGAAAAACAGTGAAAATTGCAAGCTGCGATAAAAAGCGCTACTTTAATGTAATCCCTCCCAAGAGTATTTAAAGTCACGCAACTGCATTGAAGAAGGCCATCAAAAGAAAAATTAACGAAAAATCAAACAAAGGCAAATTTCTTCGTATTTCGGGAGCTCAAACACAGGTACACTTTTTTTTATCGCAACGAGTTTTACAGCTCTTTCGAGTATTCCATTAAGAATACATAGAAAAATAGGGCTTGTCGAGGAAAAAAACCACGCGAAGAACCTTTCAGTCTGGCCAGGCCTCAGTGACGAAGAGACATATATTTATCAATCACGAAGTAACAAAAAACCCCACATTACTACGGATCACATTATACCTTAAATTGAAAATTACAATCAATTAGGGTCAGCCACCACAAAAGCCTGAATTCAAGCCTAGGTTCGTCCAATCCATCACCCTTGTTTTCATTTTTTTCTTTGCTACATTTAACATAGCCTTGACTTATACCAAAGATGCTTAATAAATAACGCGTGCCACGATTTGAACAGCACTATTAGATTCATTATAAGTAGTTTGCTTCAGATAAAAATACCAACTTGCAATTACCATGTGAAAAGTAAGCATTTATGAGGTATCGGGTATGGTCACTCAAAAAGAGTGTTGCAATTGAATCAATTTAGTGAAAATGAAAATGATTAAACCAAAAGTATCTGCAACTCCAATATATGTTCCTAGCTTATATATGACTGCATTAGCAAACTATTTACCTTATAAATTATGAAACATAAATGTTAATTATGAACAATACTATCTGTCGCCCCAGTTACCAGAGGGGGTCATATATATGGTTTTGTCTTTTTCATTTGTACTAAAATGATGCATCTCACTAACTCTTTAACTGCATCCTGTTATTAACATATTTTCACACGGGTAGAAAGGGGGTTATTGGACTGAAGTTGAAATATCGTTTCGAATTGGATTCATTGAGAAATTTGTCAAAATTCACCCTTTGTCCTTACGCATGTAATTTCTTCATAGAAATAATATTCGCACTTGTTGCATTTAGTTTCATATCTATATGAATATATATTGTTTTTCAAATCGCCCGTTTTGCGATGTTTGATGTTAGTAATCGTGCATGATTGTAGAAACCTGGAATTATTTGCATTAATATGATACTTAAATCAGATTTTGAACACTTGATACTAAAACACAAGACTAAATCAATAAGTAATTGTTATTCGTTGTTATATAAAAAACAACACTAACAATGATTTCAAAATCAATAAAAATCACGTGTTCTATTCCAAGTCAAATTCCAGTCCATTTCATCAAAGCACAACATCATTCCTCCTAAAGCAGAACCAAAGGCAAGTAAAAATCGCTATAGCGGAAACTGCAAGTTGCAACACTTTCGCCATTGGGCTCTCATATGATTGAAATGGATAAATCAACAGAAATATGAAGATGTTTCGACTGATATTGCCTCTGCACTTTTCAGTCTAATGAGTGACAATCATGCACTTGTTTTACTGCTTTCCATAACATAAGACGCGGTCTTTATAGTCAAGTTTGCTTGATATAGACATTTCTATATTCTTAACGTTAAGTTTGTGTGATAGATACATTATGGACATGTGACAATTAACATGTAATTTTGAGGCAACTGTTCTAGAAAATGTTGAATTGATGGAATTTGTGTTAGAGTGCCAACATGGCATTGAATGGATAATTATATTTCATATTATATGGAAAATAATGATAATTTTAGTCTGTTTTGAACGTGATACATCATGAACGTTTGATAAAATGAAGGTAAGCTTTCTTTGAAATAAATCTAACCATATACAATCTATATTAATTTAATACATTATATAAAGAAGCTCCACTTTTCGAACAGTTTCAATAATTTGAATGAAACTTTATAAAAATATAGTAAATACAGCACTGGAATAATAGTTATTTCGGAACTATTGTGGTTTGACGGATTTAAAATTCATTGCCGAATACAAAAAGATATGAAATATATTTAAAATAAAATATAATGCATTTTCCAGCTAAAAAATAAACAACGCTTAGCTATACCAAAAGCTAAATATATGATATAACACTGAATACAGTTATATCACTCGCAATGACATTTTATCATTAGTGGGCGTTAAATACTTGACTCGTAGGGTGATATATTGATAATCAATTTGTGTCGTTTGATGCTAACTTTATCTTTCGCATATATAGTTTTAGTGAAATATCATAAATATAGTCGTAATCGGTCGTTGTTTTCCTAAACTGCAACCTCAAACGAATATGGCATGTCAACAAAATTGGAGAACTACGAATCCAAAGGTCTAAGAATGGAAAGAAAAAACTATTCGCGAACGAAAGATTTAGAAAAACTAAAATGCAAAACACCTATGTAGACTCATTTCTACCCTTCAGTTTCCATTTTAGCCTGGGGTCTAAAAAGAAAGAGACAGCAACATTGTAGGAGTCTTTTGAAGTGAAACGTCTTTCATATGCAAATTATTTAGTGATCGCCTTTGAAAAACAATGCATATTTCGCGGGGAACACTCATAGGTTATTTTGCCAAAATATTTGTTTATAAATTAGCCATTATTTAGGAGAAACATTTTTTTTAAACTATATATTTTGCACTTAAATTGTGACAAATTTACTCAGATTGAGTGAAGAGCGCTGGCCTAGATAGTCTAGTTTGTTAATTTTCAAAGTGTATATTAGCGAATTTCCTTTACCATGATTTTCATTTGAGTTTCTGAAAATA
>LQRL01114382.1:0-13348 GCA_001703475.1 Hydroides elegans
CTTGAGCTTGTACGGGCTTGAACTTTTGAACGGAAGGTCATAGAGACTTGGTTATAGGCTCAAATGAAAGGTCTTGGTCCGTACATGTGCCTTTTGACCAATTTGGTCAAAAAACACCCGACCGAAAGTTGTCAAATTGGCAAAAAATAGTGGTTTTCATAGAAAATATATTTTAAATCTACAAAAAAACCCAACCCCTTCGAGTTTGGGGGCGGTTGGGGCCTTATCGTGTTTCACAAATACTTCCTTGTTAACCAAAATTGTATTTATAATTAAGTGCAAATAACAGTGCTGTACAGTTGTCACATGGTATAATAGTCTATCAAATATAGAGAAAAAACAATTACAATCAGCAACCGTCACCAGTTTTATTTACTTGTTTCATAATTCCGAGCGTGTTCAATGTAAAATAAAGATATTCGCAATATACATGTGATATGAATGCGAAAAAGCCAATTTCACTAAATTTACATTCTTTTCTAGCGTGCACAATGAACATAAGCATGAGTGACATGGAGGTGGAGTACCCGGACTTCACCACTCCGGATGAGATGTCCAGTCTGACGCTGGTACTCGAGGGACAGAAGATCTACGTGCATCGGGAGGTGCTGGCTGCATGGAGCCCAGTGTTCAAGTCCATGTTCACCAGGGATTTCAAAGGTTCGAATTGTATATTATATGTAAAGTTTAATGTAAACTGTAGGCCTTACTGTGTGGTTTTAAAAAAAATCAATTAAATTAACCAAAAACAAAATTTTGCATTATTTGAAAATGTTAATGATAAAAAACTAAGCGTTTTCTTTATTTGCTAATAATATTTACTTATCATCACAAATTCAACATATAGTTACGATGACAGTAAAATGTCGCGTTTTTTTGTAAAACAAAGAAAATAATTAGTACTACTTTATTAACTTCATCCAACGCTCGCTGATATAAAAATCATAATATACAGTAAATGGTGGCCTATATGTTTAAACAAAAACCGTATCTATTTGATTTTGTTTGAAGAAAAAGAAAGTCAAGAGATTGACTTGCCAGAGAAGAAAGTGGACGATATGGTGGAACTTCTTCATTGCATGTACCCGCCGATCAAGTCCGTTACTGGTTAGTGACTTAGTTATGTTTCAATGTATAATCGTATATACTTAATATGATATATACTAAAATAAAACTACATTAAATAAACCCTTTACATGTAAAATATTATCAACATATTTTCTAAGATATTCAAATACACTTGCTCTCTTTTATCAACGCAAGAGTGCAATATACCTTTGCAGTTAGCTACTAATTTTAAAGATCCGGATAATATATGATTTGGTCTTTGTATGAAATTGAATCGCCTCAAGCACACGGTTCAACGTGACTCAATTTTATCACCAGATTTAGTGCTTTCTCATTTTGGCACGTCTGTTCAATCTGGTGATTCGATTTATAATCGCTGTAAACATGAACCAGTTATTGATTCGATTGAAAATCAATTGCCTGATTAAGTCCATCGCAATGTGTTCAATATTAGGGCACACACGAAATGTTTATTTATTAAGGTAGTGTCCTGTCACAACCACTAGAGTCCTTGAGGAAGTAAGAACAATAACAACAAAACTGCGCAACTGAGTTCGGATTCGTGCCAAACATAGATACTTGTAGGGTTGCCAGGAAAATTAAACTGTATAATTTATGCTGTTTTATCTTTTCAAATAATTAAATTTATTTAATTGCTTCAACGACCATTGACACAATTTTAAAATATGTTCAATGTGCTTTGTTAAAAGAAAATAGGTAAATGCTGAGCTTAAATTTATATTCACCACTTTAAGTTTACATGCAAATCAAATTCGTTTTCAACAAATTATTGAATTGCCTTCGAGTGGTTTATTTAATATACACAATACCTTGATGTCAAAATAAATTAATTTCAAGGTTGATTAATAGCATTTGAATGTTTTATATTTTCAGCGTTTCTAAGTTATGAGTCTTGCATTTATATACATGTATAATCATAGGAATATAAACTTACATTTTTTTATTGTTAAACATGTGACAGCATTTTGTCTCTGCAGTGATATTATTTAGTTTTCATCAAGAATTACTCATTATTACTCATACCTCTCATAAATATGTACATGTATATATATAAAGATATTACTCAGTAACTGTTGTGAGGCAGCGCTTCCTTTTATGGACCTGTGGCCACAGCATGTTGACAAACACTGTTGACACGCAGTATTTCTATGCTATCTTAACAGCTATTGACAATAATTATATAAACACGTACGTAACAGTGATATATCTCATTTTGAGCGGACCCCTCCACTGTGACATGTCCAAATTAGTTACATGACTTAATATATGTAGTTTCATAACGAACCCTTCAAAGAAACTCCATCATTATCCCATAATGACATTGTATCATAACCATTTATGGTAAAACCAAGTAAATCTACCTATATTTGGGCATCGATCGGATGCTATGCATGGAAATGGTACCAGCACTCAATGACAAATTTCCAAACGCAATGCTCCCTTTATCGTTGTGTCTATCGGTTGACATAAACGTTTGCGATGATACTCTTTCAGTGTCTTGGTCGATTGTAAGCTAAAATATTTGAATAAAGATATAATAATTACAATTTCAAAATATTTACGAAAAAGATCATCTGTCTATTGAAAGGATAGTTGTAAAATGCTCGGCAAATGAACAAATCACTGTTGTTGGATAACGAAATAGTTTAATAGAAAGTAAAGCAAATTATAATGGATGTACACGTATTGTTACGTCAAGTTGAAGAATATAGGCGCAAATTAGATGCAGAACATAAGAAGTGCTTTGATATTCCGGGAGTGCGCTTGCATACCAAATGCTTTCCTTATAGCTGTGCTAGACCTTGCTGTAAGGATTTGATGTTGTAAATTTATTGTTGTTTATTAAACGGGGATGAGTAAAGCTATGAGTAAAGTTATTGCGGACGGAATTATATAAGAAGATCGTCCTGTTTTGTTCTCGGCGAACAGTTTCATCTGTTAAAATTTTACGTATGATACATTTACGTGGAAGACTTGATTTGTATTCATCAAATAGAATATCCTCTTTATTTTGTTTCAGATTCCAATGTCTACCAGCTCCTTCCACTCTGCGAAGAATATCAGATAATGGAAGTGAAAAAGAAGTGCGAAGAATTCCTACTCACCAAGAACGGAAGTATGGAACTACTTGTCATCGCGCAACAATACAATCTTGTCAATTTGCTGCAAAAATGCATCGAATTCGCGCGCACAAAGACCTTTAGCGAACTGCAACAAGACCCCTACTTCTCCAGCCTCGAACCGCAGAACCTTATTGCAATACTACAAATGCGCGTGCAGGATTTGGAATCGAATCTGGAGCAAACGAAGAAAGTGATGAGCGAACGCGATGCGCGCTTATACGGCTGCATCAGCGAGCTGGTGTCCGGCTATGGCAATTTCTGTACAGAATGCAAGTCACGGAAAGTCAACGTCGATTGCTTCAGCTGCTTGAAGATGTACCGCGAGAAAGTCAAGCTGAAATGCGACGAGGCCAAGGCGATGCGCAATCACAACCTGCCGCATTTTGCTGTGTAGGTTTGATGGGTCAAGCGCGGCTCTACTTTTTGTCCCCCTGCTCCCCTTGCCGTTGTTGTGTCAAATGTCAATGCTAATTGGCGTGGTGCTTGTGCACTGTGAATGCGTTCGGTTGCTTTCGGTTGTAAAACAAGTGTATATTTAAACGTTTTTCCTTAATATGAGTTTTATCAAGCTTTGATTTAACAATTATTATTGTTTGAGAGAGAAACAGTTTAAGAGAAAATTGATATCTTATAAAAGCAATACATTTTTTGTTTCAAATCGTTGTTATATAAATTGCATTATTATTTGATGCCAATGAAAATTTGTGATTGCGTTCTTACGCGGAAATTTTACTGCAGATACATGTAGATATTGGTGCTTTCCTAATGGATTGTCACTTGATGTTATTTCGTTACAAAAAGCAGCCGAACGCGTTTCGTATTGAAGTGACTAAAAATTCGAATGAGATTGGTCATTCGTGAACTGTTAGTGCACTCAAGTGGTTAATGAAACTGTTGCAATATATGGCATTTGTTTTAGAATACATATATAAAATATGAGAGTTGCTATTTACTTACATTTCACAGTGTGTGTGACTATATTTCAGTAACTCTTTTTCAGTAACTGTGTTTTTTTCATGAAAACTAATAAATTTATTAAGTGCAGTCAAATTACGCGACGAAACATCTTTTCGCCCTCTGCTATTGTTTGCTCAGTTTGCATCTTTAAATGGAATTGAGTTTTACTACTTTTTGTCTAATTTTTATTTTTTTCCGTTCTTAACAGTTTTAATATTAAAAACAAGGATTTATACTTGGAAATGTGAAATTCAGAAAGAACTCGCCATTGTGTTATATGATTGAACTGATTGATGATGTGTGTACATAAAAACTTCCTCGGGCGGTCTCATATCCTTTTCCTTCATATTTATATACAGTGGAACCTCGTTAAACCGAACACGGATAAACCGAATTATTGCTTAAACCGAACAACTATTGCGATCCAAGGCTCTATATTTCCTTTATAAATCGTATCGGATAAACCGAAAATCGGTTAAACCGAACAGTTTTCGCCGGTCCCGAGGTGTTCCGTTCGGTTTAACGAGGTTCTACTGTATAACGCTTTCAATGCTATTACAGGTTTATTTGATTTGTTTAACACTTTTACTTGTTTTGCTGTGCAGAAATACGTAGATAGAGAAAGGGTGTAAGGGATCCTGTCTGTTTTGCTCTGTGAGCAAATGACATGTTTATCTGTATGTAATATATACACGTAGTGAGTACATATTTTATGATATTCTTGTTGATTTAAACTGATTGTTAAGTTTAGGTTTGTGCTAGTTTATTAGTTTAGTTATAGTGACACATCATTTCTTGATGCTGGAGTAAGGGAAATAAGGGCTCTCCTGTGTATTTTTTAGTTTTGAAGGCTTCTCGTTCTAGCAGCCCATTATCATCATTCACGATGCTATTGATTTTTTTCCTGTTAAAATTATAGATTTCCTATGCTTTAAGGTTCTAACTGTACTTAGACTTAATATTAGAACGTTCGTAAAAACAAAAACAAAAAACTTCGTAAAAGATAGATTCTCCGTTCTATGTTGATAAGAAGATTAATCAAGGAATATAATGTCCTATACTCTAATCAAGCAATGTGATATCTTAAACTTCTTCCTTTTCGTTTGGAGTAACTCTCTAAATGCATTGTCAAATGATATTGTTGAATTGTTGATTATCAAACCATTGTTTGCCCTTTTAATTGTACATGTATATTCAATGTCAAAATTTCATCATAACATTATATTTCATAATTTTGTTGCAGGCATATGAAAACTCAAACAACAGGAGAATCCAGCGAAAGACCTTGAAAGCTTCAGGTGATATAAGTCTTAAGGACAAAAATAAAGCATTTTGGTGGAATATTTTATTCCAAATACCGATTAGTTATTCTAGACAATGTAACAATGGCCTTTAGAAAGCTTTACACAACTTAGTTAACAGAGCTAATCCAATGTTGGATTGAATCTAAAATTTACCGAACTGATTCAGTAAATGTCAGAGATTATTTTACTTTTTCAAAGGCACACAATTAGGAAGTGTGATTTAACGACACAAAAATACATACTGTAATGTATTATACCAATCCATAAATATTATATTTTCCATTGAAGTAATATTTGCTTTCTTGCTCTTTTAGATCTCAAATTTCTTATGCAAAACCAGTAATACATAAGATATAATATATAATAAAGAGGTATTAATTGCTTTCTTGCTGTTTTAAATCTCTTAACATTCTTATGCAAAACCAGTGATACCTAAGATAAAACTAACTGTTAACTGTCATCGCTTTCAATGTAAGTTTTTTCATTTTATTTTCACCTGAAGCTTTCCATATATTTCGCTGTCATTCTTCTGCACGATTTATTGGTTTATTTTTTATTCACATTTGAAAAAGAAACTTATTTATTTTATAAAGAACATTATCGATTAAATGTCTTTGATTCAAGTAAGGCAAATAAATATTTTTATTATCTAAAAAATATGTGTTTTCTACAAAAAAAAATAAATAATACATTTTTACAGAGATCACCAAATCTTCTAAATTTCTGTCGGCCCACCGGGCCGACAGTTTCTGATTTTTTGTCGGCCCGACCGAAAAGTTGTCGGCCCGAAACATTGTGCATAAAATCACGATATTTTCTTAATTTAACAAATTTGTTAAGCCAAATTTCACACTGGCGCTCCGGACCAGTAACACTAAAATATTTTTTAACCCGGCCGATATCTTACTGACGGTATCCGCCCAAAAAGTCTCGGGCCAAAAAGTTCCCGGCCATAAATTTTATGCCTTAGTTGCACTTATTAATAAACGAGATATATTTATTAATAAGCAAGTAGATATCTTAGGATGCCTTTATTTCTAAAAATTGATAAGCTCATTGATAAGTTTGGAGACTTTTTCGCTGGAAACTTTATGGCACATCATGTCACTTTTGGAGACTTTATGGCCGGGAACTTTTTGCCCGAGACTTTTTGACCCGGATTCCTTACTGACCCGATTTTGAATATGGAGTATTACATAACCAAACAGTATCCTTGAAAGGATAACAGTATCCTTGAAAGGTCACGAACGAAAAAGATAACTATTGAAAAGTAAGCCGCGAGCGCCGAAGGCGCGAGCGAATTTTTTTTCAGGATTCAAATTTCAAGTATAATTAATGCTTAGAACCGCTTTGTTGGACCTGCGAGTGCCATCTAAAACAATTTTCATACAGACAAGACAACTGTCGCGTATGCAGGTAACGATTGCTCTGGATGCTACCCTTATATCATAGCGCATTTAAAAAACGTCAAACTCATATGATCAAATTATTAAAAAGATATGTGAATGAACAAGTTGAGTAGACCATCGTGAAAAATGAACCTATACTTATGATAATCAACACGTAAATATTTACAAAACCTGAATGAGTGAAGATGCGAGCACCAGAGGCGCGAGTGAACATTTTCCTGATAAAAATTGAGGATTCGGTAAAATAATAAGTAATAGTATAGAAAAATTCCAGATATAATACTGATCCGCCGGTCCAGTAACTTCATAAAGTTCCTGGCTCAACCAATAAACGTTACTGACCTAGGGCCTGAACTTAACCAATAAGAAATAATTATACATTGTTCGCACGTTTATTTGGTTAGCGTTTGGCCATTGCAAGGGATAATGGGGAAGGGAGAGTGGGGCGAAAGGATGTCGACATAAATGAAATCCTTTTTCGAGGTCTTCAAATGTCTTGCCCAAAACAATCTTTGCATCTATAAGTTAATTCTAGTTCCCGAAAATATAAAAATAAATAGTAAGACAAAGTTAGGGTTTGGTCAAATTTCAGTCGGCCCATCGGGCCGACAGGCTCCAAAATTTTGTCGGCCCGAGCGAATTTCTGTCGGCCCCGGGCCGACGGGCCGACGGTTTTGGTGATCTCTGTTTTTACGTGTTGCATTATGTTTCGGTACGCTTTTTTAGAATGTTTTGTCCATTATATTAAGTTCAAATACATTGTAGTTTTAAAAGTGTACATAGATAACACAAAAATAGATCAGTTCTCTTCAATAGTGTCATACTTCTTTTAAATAAAATATTTGATTGAAGGAATAAATATGATAGTAGTTGTGGAATAATATAGCCACCCTTTGTACAATTAATATTTGGGATATATTTATTATTTTAAAATTTAAGCTATGTGTCAAAATATCATCATTGACCTAGTGCTATAATATTTGAAAATGATCCTAATTTTCTTTACGCTTAGTTATTTTAAAGCAGTTTGAAGAGACGATATTCTCTCAGTGCCAAAGTATGATTTAATAGAATATAAAGATTTTATTCTTATATTCAAGCATTGAATTCTTCGAGTTCATTTTTCCTCCGAAACCTCGACATTTATTTGGAGAGCTTTCATCAGCTGACAGTTGCTGATGTTCACCCGCTTTTTAGCCACGGCTTGCGAAGCAAAGCGAGGGTTGTGCAGTCACTATGTCGTTGTTTAGTTGGTTATGCTGTCCACACTTTTCCCTTCTTCTCTCCCATTTCGTGACCAATTTCTTTTAAACTGGTATGGTTTTAATCCTTAGATATTCCATTCTTCAGGGTGTGCTTTTTGTATCTATTGAGCTTACGTAAGCAAACATATAAGCAAAAATGTAATTTTTGACAAATGTAAACAAACCATAGGCACGCATGCAAATGAGTGATAATAGGGGTTCATCATCTTTGTTCATGACGAGAGTCATAGTGGTTAAGTAAACTGAGGCAACTAATGCTGCTCACTGTGGCGCACCAGTTAAACGAAAAACAATATCTTCGGGATGTGTGCTTTGCACTGGCTTATTGCATTGTATGGCTAGAGCAGCTTTAGTTTACACCGGTAAAGTGTATTATGTTGTTATTCACCTGTCACCGTTACATATTGACCATCATTTGTCCATCATTAGGCTTATATCCACCTTTAAAAAACAATACAACCTCAGGGTTAATTCGGAAGTCCAACTATTAGAGTAAGGAGAAGCAGTGCACGATGTAAAAAAAGAACTTTAAAAAAAAGCCACTCCTTACAGATTTTTTCAGGATATCTTTGATATATCATGGTGAACTTCTATTTCTCTCTATTTAGATTATCCCTTTTTGGTATAATGACGATTCAAAAGATACACTCATGCAGTTTTTGTAGGAAATGATATTTTAATACAAAAGACAGTAGTATAATATGACGTCGGATTAGTTGTGCTCAGTTATTCGATCTTTGTGAGACAAAAAAAAAACGCTATTCCTTTATTTTTGTATGATATTTTGAAATCTTATTACACTCGTCTTACGTTTATGGTTGTAGCTGTTACGTTATTTGATATAAAGCGTATTTCCTCCATTGAAAAAAAATTCAATTTAAAACAACCACAGGTTTTAAACCGGAATATCGGACGTCAAACTGAAAGAGTAAGGGCAAGCAGTGCAAGATGTGGCACACTGTCCTTGGACAGTCTTGTTTTGTACATGTACCGGTATTTTTTACATAAGTCGAGTATTTAAATCTCCAGTGACAATATTCAATTTCTTATACACGTATATATGTGTCTGAGCTTGCGTCACATATCTAAGATATTTTGCATTTACCGTGTTGCTTTCATTAGTTGGTGCATAAAATGTGTTTTGTGTTTTTTTTTGTTGCCATGTTAACTACATGTCTATATGTACCGATATATTTTGCAATATATGTGTTCAAAAAATCAACAAAAATGCAAGAAATAAACAGTCGTGCGTCCTTTGCTTTAAATGTTATTGGCTCTTTGAAAACATAAAATGAATGCTTTGATGAATACAAATAAAATAGTGAATAAAATTTCTTAAAGTGTTTTATTTTCACCATTCTGAATGAGACTCCCAACTATTCACTTGTTCTTTAAACAGCTACATTTATCATTTACTGTTTTTTATCCTAACACTACGAGGATATACAAGATATACAAATGTTAATATATAAACTGTTATTCCCTTTTTTTTTGAAAAACATTGAGAACAAGAACCCTCACTTCCGAGACATGTTTATCTGTTTAGTAGGGAAATAAATCTAATGGAATATGACAAGGAACAATACTGAAATGGCCAATATTAGTCCTATCATTTATCATTTAATCGTATTCAAATTTATAGTACATATATTACACTGATATACATGGTACAATATATAATTCGAGCAATGTGTACATTCTTGTATATGAAAATTATCCGCGAGTATCATATGATTTTAAATTTACTATGATTAAGTTCACCAGCCGAAATGGCAATGGGATCACCGTAGTTTAACTCTAAACATAACTTATTTAGCTTTACTAGAACAAAAGGCGACCAAAATGTTATCTCACCGCTAGGTCTCTCACACTGATTTTGAACCATGATTTCAAATCAAACCTATTCAGATTTATTGTGTATTCTCTTACGATTAAGTTTCAAGTAAAAAAATATAAAAGAAAGATTTTCACGCATTTAAAATCTAGAAATGGGTATTATTCATTGAACAACTTTAAAGACTAGCATACACACAAATTAAACGAACATTCTTATAAATCATATACATTTAGACCGAAAAGCCAAGAAACACTGACCTTAGTAATGTTTGAAACACTGTATTAACTGCCTATAAATACAGAGAAATTTACAATTTTTCCTCCTTAAGCCAAATTACATCGGTAGACCCAATTTGATTATTTCTCTTGGATAATTCACAATTTTTTAAACAACAAGACGAGTGTTGCAAGACCATCCCCTATTAAGATTTATGTTTTAATTTATAGAGAACCAATGTCATTCAAAGCATAACAGATTACATTATAAAATCTATTTGACAGATACACAGTATGCTATATATTTTTTTAACTTTCAAATCAGGTTTGAGATATCATACCATTTCAAATGTTCAACCAATCATTACATACGAAATAATAAAGCCCATATGATATATATGCCACTATAATCAGCATGCGCATTTATATAAGAATATTTGCTACATATCTAAATCAACATATCACAGTATCCCTTCAGTAATATAAAATTCATTCCTCCCAAAAAATACCATCCTGTTACCCAGAGCCACTACAGTCTCGTATGTAGTTCTGACAGTTGTAGGGGCGGTCTAACAGGGTGACAAAATACAAACAGTAAAACACGTTCCCGTCATTGCAATACATATTCCTCACACACGCAACTCACATACGCTCACATATTCCTCACACACGCAACTCACATACGCTCTTATAAACATCCACTCTCACACAACATACAGCTATCGCTATACACCGGCAGCAATCTGTTTATGAACACGTTCCATGAGGTCTTTATTGAGTTTTGTTTGTCGCATATGGACGACACTAAATGCGAGAAGTCCTAGAACAAGCATGGCGCCTTCAAAAGTCCAAAAGCCACGCTCTTCTATGTGTGTCAGTTTAGGACAACTGGAAACATAATTATAAAGAATGTATGCCATGTTGAAAGTTATGATCAATTTCAAATATGTATAAGGCGTTTTAAAATTGAAATTCGATTACCCTGTATACCGATGAAGGTTGTTGTTGCGAATAAATAGCAAAGTGAGAATAAAATAAATAATTGAATCTGTCATAATCTTTCTTAACTATTCCATTTACTATCGTTTGGTATAGAGTTTACCAACCGATCGTCAGTAAAATTCTTGATAAATTATTTATCAATTTAAGATGCAATGTCTTAACGTTAATATAATATGCGTCACATTACGGATACCTTCTGTATTCGTATTTTTCGGTTCCGTTTTCGAATATACACTTGACTTTTTCCTTATAACCCGTCTTGACACAATAATCGTGGATTTTCTGCAATTCAATAAGAGCAATTCAAGTATATCAATGTAATATATAAAGATACATATCGATTCTATAATCAATTACACAAACAACGTACATATTTATGCCAAATAAATTCGGTCAGTCGAAACTCTTAAATCAAAACACGGTTTATCATCAATAATTACTTAAAAGCTGATTTTTTTTTCAAACACATTTCTGAGTGATGGGGCAAAAATAATCGAATCCATATGTTAAGTCGATATTATAGAAACAACTTAAGGCTTATAGACTATAAAAGTTTTAAAAGAAATTGCTTTTACGCGGTATCTACGAGTGATTGCGATACTCCTTGCTATAAGCAAATATCGTGGATCCTCACAAGAAGATATACAATGTAGCTAGTAAAGTCCTTTGCATGTTGAAGTATATATATATTTAATGTCCTAGCTATTACATGATAAGACAAAATAAGTCATTTTCATTAAATTTCTTTTTTTTTTATCTTATCGTGAAATAGCTAGGACCTTATATACATGTATATATACGCTTTTTTAAACTGGTAAGATACTTACAATATCTAGCTCCGTGCAAGGTTTGCATTCCTTTACTATCTCCGACTTTTGTTCTTTCCAACACGGGTCCTCTATACTCTCTGTAACAATTATATAAATGTATATCATACTAACACTTTAAAAGTTATCAATTATGGATCAACTTGACATAGGCTAATTCATGGAGAACAGGGTTCAAATGGTTACACTGGTTCATACAGTTAAACACTATTATCGCTTTTTTCTTGCGGAATCCCGCCTTTTTTCAAGCGCCAAGCGGACCGCCCGCCATTTATGGAAGGAGTAGGCAAATCCTTAAGAGAGTAAGATATTGCTGTCAACACAACACTGAAAGAACGATTTAGTAATATATAATAGTAATATATTTTCTACCTGAAGTTGAACAAACAAGGAATTCAAACCTACTCTCTTCTGTTTCTGGAAGATCGTTGATGTCTGGCTCACTGAATGACCAATTGTTTTCAATCAGTAGAACAATTACAGATATGCTGTATAAAGAGACAAATAAATATAGGTTTATAACCGAGGTATATACATTCCAAATATAAAATCATAACTGAGTTTAATTGTTTTAATATTTAAATAGTTCTGATCAGGAAGGAATAAAACAACAGAGAATAGAAAATCTACTAGTCCAGCGGCCGGGAACGGTAGTTTTCCGCTTGGGCCTATATATATTTTTTTTCAACGCCGCTGGCCCGACGAGCCGGATTTTTTTTTTGGATTTGATTATTCTGTTGATTTTCGGGCTGGTGGTTTTACTTTCGGGCCGGTAGAAGTTTAAAACCGTCAGCCCTGATATTCATGCAATTGGCTGTACTCTGATACCAGTTTCGATTATTATTGAAAAAAAAAACGTTTTATGTGCCTGCTTTTGTGAGATACAAACAAAAATCCGTAGGCATGATTGACATTGCGTCTCAAAATATAGATGTTGTTGTCTTTCGACATGCAAGCGGAGGCAAAAATTTACTAGTGATTTTCAAGACGTTCCGGATCTCTATATAGTGGGTATAAAATACAGGGTGTCAAGCGACCAATGACCCAAAAAATATAGATGGGCGAAAATATAGGAGATTTAGACCTGAAATATAGGAGAATATAGGAGATTTAGACCTGGAATATAGGAGAAATATAGGAGATTTGACCTGAAATATAGGAGAAATATAGGAGATTTGACCTGAAATATGGGAGAATATATGACATCTTAATTGGATAACAGGGTGCACCTATTCCAGAAAACAGCACTCGAGAGAAAATCATTGCGCCCTCGCGGTAGCACTTCTTTTTGAATGGGCACCCGTGTCAATTTCTCTGCAT
>LQRL01114400.1:8119-23652 GCA_001703475.1 Hydroides elegans
AAGATTACTTAGATACATAGAAATGCACAAGAAAGCATAGACATAAGCTATATTATTCCATGCAAAAAACGATATTCATGTAAATCTATGATATATTCTGCTGGCAATTCTGCTGGTATAAAGTTACAGAAATAATATTTTCGTTGTTCTTTGCGGACAAAAAAATATTTAAATTAACTTATCAACGTGTAAAGCTAGGAGTTCATTTCACACCAAATAAAGAAAATAATGAACTGTTTTAAAAACAGCCTGTTTGGTACTGCAGTTGTAATATACATGTATGTGAACCTGATAAAAAAAACAGCTTTTATTTCATTTTCGATTTTTCCATGTTTTTTTTCAATCCGTACGATAATTTTTACATATGTATAGTCCAACAATTTGGTTAAATAAATGTGAAATTTTATTATCATTATTGCTTTACAGAATGCCACAAGGTACGAAAGAATGGACATGGGGTTTGCAAAATTCCGTGTAGAATCTATTGACATTCCGGTTTTGTGTCTTAGATCCATTAAAACAAATTTTCATCTTTGATATTGAGAAAGTAATATTTATATGACCTGGTCCACAATATCTTTGCTTATTTTATACGCCTGATGTGCCTGCTTTTCGTTCTGACGATGGCTGGTTATAATAATAATTTCACGTAAAATTTCTTGTAGGATCTATATACATTCCGGTTTAGAGTCTATAAGATCAGTTTAACCGAATTGTTATTTTCTGGTCAACAATGGTCTTGGTCTCAACTATTGTTATACGCCCCATGCGCCTGTTTTTCGACATTAACGTTCTGACGGTCGCGTGTTATACTCTGATTTGTTACCATATTGCCATTTGTTTTGGATGAAAATCAATTATTTAATTTTGTCATACATTTCGCCCTCATAAAGATTTAAACATTTCGATAGAAAAGAATTCAAACACTAAGGACCTGGCTACACGGGAAGCTTTTTCCAGCTTTTTTGTCAAGTGTCGGGTGTTTTTAAAAGCTTCGAGCGTTTTTGTGGCCACACGACAGGTGTCGAGCTTTTTTGACTTGAGAATACGTCTATAGGAATCTATTAAACCTCGAACAACGATGTGTATCTATGAAATCTGTCAAAATAAAGTGATTTTAAATACATGTCCTCGCATTTTTTAGAACAAATGGAAGTCAATTGCATTGTTTAATTCATTCGGATGTTTGATGGTGTAATGTATATCTCAACTTTCGCAAATACACACGGCATCGAAAGGAACTTTTCCCTTTATCTTTTTAAAAAGTTTTTTTAAGTTAATTTAGATTCTCTTAATTTGTTTACCTGTAAAACTAGTTATCTCCCCTTAATAAGTTTATCACCAAATCTCTATCCGCGCACTCTTTATTTTCGTGTCATAAAAGATAATTTAGAATCTTCCCGCACAAAATTGACCATTTTCCCGTTTTTCTTTTATATATTTTTTCTTCCAATTTAGAAGTCTCTACTATGGATCAATATCAAAATCTTTGCTAGAATCTACAGTCTAGAAAATATAGTTCTATGAACAATTCGCACAAGTATGCACTGCGTTGTATGTGCATTTATACTAACGTAGGTGTAGTATATAAGTTCTATATTGAATGACAATAGACCTCTCGACCCTTAAATGCACCACCCTAAAACGCGACCAGTTTTTGAGCCATTTTTGATTTTTCATAGAAAAAGCACAATAAGTATATTTTTTACACAAAAAATATAAATTATGGCCATTCTTGATGCAACATGGTCATAATTTATGTTTTTGTGTAAACACATATACTTGTTGTGCTATTTCTATGAATAATAGAAATTGGTTAAAAAACTGGTCGCGTTTTAGGGTGGTGCATTTAATGGTCAAGAGGTCTATTATTATCTAAATGCACCAAGGCGAATAAGCACATGCATTTTCAGAATAGAATAGTGATTGTTTATATATAGATGTTAATATGTTGATTATGTAGGACTTCTATGATAGGCCGGTACAAGATAGTAGATCTTCTTGAGTCATTCGACCGTGCGCGTTTTTGAAAACGCGGCTCGCTTTAATAGGTTTGTTTGTTGTAGGTTTGTGGTTTTTGTACTTAAATCCCTTTATTATCAGTATGTTAAAAAAAGAAAATCAATACAACAAATTATGCGTATCATATATGAATAATTTAAAGGGCAACTTGTAGATTTGTTTATGCCATGCAAATATGGACCATTTATAGAGACTTAGTGCAATATTTAAAAAAAACACCTTATGATCTGTTCATCAAAATGTTTTCTCAGTAAATCTCAAATGGTTTGTGAATATTAAGAAGAATAGTTTCTATGTTACACTTTAAGGAACATTCTTTTTTTTTCGCAAAGTAAAGAAAGCAAGAATAGATATGCTCCTAGGGCATACATCTGATTTCTTTTATTTTGATAAGAGAATCCTTAAAAACTTCATTTAAGATTTCGGATTCAATGAAATTATTGCATAATGTTAAATTAAATAGTGATTTTTTTGCATTTGCAAGAATAGGCCATTCAATCCAAAATTTAAACACAAGTGATTGTTTTCTCTACTTTCCCATTTTCAAAAAGGCCTTCTCTGCTTTCCCATTTTCAAAAAGGCCTTCTTGCAACGATTCGCAAAATTTATCTTTGTTAGGATGATAAACACATTTTTAGTTCTAAAAATAGCCACTACAACACGCCTCATGTCAGTGAATAATTACTCACATGCATATTGACTAATATGCTAGCTGTAAGCCCCACCCACTTTCTATGAATAAGTGGCAGCTTCTCTATGGGTTCAGTGTGGGTGATTGACAGCTGAAGCTTTTCAGTGTTTGCAGAAATGTCAATAAGAACCACTCCTTTTTTTACTCCATAGGATTTTGTAAACATAAAATATTCACAAACTATGTTACATATCATATCAAAATCCACACAATTATAAACTATACATCGTCAATAATACTTGTGTACTATTTTAATCACGTTTAGCGGTTTTTAAGAGTAAGTTATGGTGTGCACAAAGGTTTGTTGTCTTAAATCGAACGAAAATATAATCTGATTTTTTCGTAAACGAAAAGAAATCAGATAATAAGTAAAGAGAAAATGCAGAAAAGTTTAGTTGGCTTGGAAAACGATGAACACCTCTTTGCAACTGTTTAATATTTAAAAGGGATTATTTTGTTGGTGTGTGTATCTGTAAAGCTGGTTCAATGTTTTTTTTCTTTTGCAGTTATTGCAAAATGTGTCGTAAGAGCCCTTTCAAGTTCACGTCCAGTAATACAAATAAATATATAAAGGGTACCCTATAAGACACAATTTTCAAAACGTTGTACAATCACCTTTCAGCATGTTTAAAAAAGACAAATAACAACTAAAGATTTATTTTTAGCATTACGATTAAGCATAAATATTCACAAGCAAGATATATATTCCAAGCCAGCTGACTGTTCCTCCTTTTCTTGCCAGGTTAGAGCCGAAATGGAAAAACCTATAGCAAAAACATGAATGTTGAATGTAGCAAAATTATCGATAATAAATAACAATTAAAGGGTTATAACAATGTAATATGGCATTTTGAACAATCGTCAAATAACTATTGCCATTTATTATTACAATAATAAAACAATAATTATCAAACACATATTTCTCAAATTGCACAAATCTCTAAGCTTGAAAATACTTTCTAAAGGCGAGTTCACGCAAAAAATAAAGCTCGAAAATAATACAAAACAAATGCAAAACCGAAGGGATAAATTGCTATGTTTTTAAACAAAGGTGGCTTTCGAGCTTTCGGTTTTTTAGCTTTTATTTTCGTTTCTATTTAGGTTTGCGTGAACGCGGCCTAAGAATTTTTCAAGCCAGCTTGAATTTGATGGGGAATATCTTTTGTGACGAATAGCTCATGGTTTTCTCTTCATATATTAATGTTTTTTTTTAACCATAAACATAAGTAATTAAAGCGTATGTTTAATAATGAAAATCTTAAGGTTTTACAAAGTTATTGGTGATTTGCTGAATGTAAAGGATGTTATCTATGATTGATTTTAGATCACAATGGGAGGGGCAACGTGCAACAATATGTTAGGTCGACTTGACACGTTTCGCCGAAATGAATTGCGAAGCGATTATAGGTCCATGTTATATGTTTAAATAATGCTACGAGATCAACGCGATCATAATGATTTCATCATTTAGTCACTTGCCAATTCTTATATAAATGACCAATAAAAAATATTTAACGCATATTTTCTCAAATCGTCAATTTCAGACTTAACACAATGTAACACGGAACCCCGTCATTTGTAATAAATAAAATGGTTAATTCGCGATTAAATGTGACATTATCGAGCACATTTCTCAAGATTATGACTTAAAACGTTTCTCAAATGTGCTCATAAAAACGGGTTATTTCATGACAGAACTAATCAAGGGCAGACATAAAATCAATATAATAAATCTACATCAAAAACAATTTTCTTTTTCAATAAAACCATAAGTTTGATAATAGAATCCCACTCATAAAAAGCCAGGGCACTCAGCCAAACAAATAAATACTAAAAGACAAATGACCTTTGTACTTGATTTGCTTGCTATAATGCCATTTCAGCACAAAAATAAACACGCCTTATGAATAGTTTTAAGGGGTAACTTGGATCAATGTTTGTGTTGCATAAACAATTTATGTCTCCATTTTTTTAATATATTTCTTTCATTCTCATTTGGTAACGGGTTAATTGACCGTTTACCTATAAAAATCTACCCGAAAGCAATTACGAAGAGCTTCTGAAATAAAACAAGTCTACGCAGATTTGCCCTTAGTTTTCGGTACATTTACGAAGAGTACCCTACAATTAATTGGCCAAAATATTTTAAATAGTCTTCCATAAAACTATGAATATATTCACGAATAAGAGATAAAAAATAGTGTAAACATTATACTAAATGGTAAATTGTTACATTGAAACACTACGAATACGAATATCCTTTGAATATTTTTCATCTTATTTTTTTTTTCTTTTTTTTTGTTAAGATTATAAGTATTTTTGTTAGATGTTTTGTTTATTGATATTTCTACTGCATTCAACTAATTTATCATTAATTATATTTATGGAAAATTATATTTTGTTTCTCAAATAATCTTTTGTCACTGGAAATGTTTCTTTATATCTGAAAAGTCATGAACACTGTAGGGGTCCATTTCCATTTTTTCTTTTGCATAATTGTCACCGCGTACTACTGAGAATGTTTTTATAAAAGTATATCGTCTTCTCAAAAACATTGAGCTACAATATAATACAATATACAATATAAGTGCGCGCCTTTTTGACAACATACACAGACAGAGTGGTGGTTCCTTTTACCGTTATAATCTGAATAAAATTGGTAAATGGCTGATAAAAAAAAAACATAATTTTACACAATAATTTGTCTGGGGCTCGACAATTTGCAATTCAAGCTCACAATCATGATTGGGAATTATATTATTACTAAGTGCGTAATTACATTAACAACGCAATTTTCAGTTTTTTCTTTGAATAGAATCGCAAAGAAACCCCCGACAGGATCATTACTTGAACTCGATCAAAGAAAACGGTGAGAATCGTAAATGTTCACTTGTTTCATGTAATCAGTCCATAAATGTATTTTTTCCGGCTGATCAATATATGAAAAAAAAATGTATTGATTGCTTCGAGTAATAAAGAATATGTCAGAAAAAGTAAACGAACGCTGTGTGTTTCATTATCAAACCATGTAAACTAAGTTGTTATGTGATCAACATGAGTTGCGAATAGCATTTATTTACAGAACTGCTATTAATATGCTAGCATCAAAGCTAAAACCTGATTAACGAACGAAAAAAAATAAATAAAAACGAATCGGAACATTTTTAACATATATATGAACGTAATTTTCATAATGATATCCTGATATACACAAACAGATTTAAGTTAATTTATGTTAAGATGATTGTTATCTTATCTTAAGGGATAATCCTCTTCCCGCCCTAGATTCTGCGAATATGTTTGGTACGTAAATCGAATAGCATCGAGTATGACCAATTACACTTATAGATTCCGGTTAAGGAACGTTTTGCGCATATGAAATAAAAGGCATCTTTTAAAGTTAATGTTAACTTTAGACCCTTATATTTCTTAGACGGAAAATGCAATGCAAAATATTTTTGGTATTGCAAATTTCTATGAGAAATAGCAGTTCATTGACAAATTATTATTTCAAGCCTTTAAATTATTTTGTAAATTGCAAATTAACTTAGATTTAAACCAATTTATTATTCTTTATAGCACGATGTATGATTCAGTATAAAAAATATACTGACAATATGATAATATAATTGACAAATTTATACACTAATATATTCTGTTTTGTTAATGATTTCCCCATCACAAATCAATGTTAATATAGTACGTACTTAGTACTTAATATAGCACATCAAAAATGGAAGACCAATAATTTTCAAATAGATATTCCAGGAAAACTATAAAATAAAATGGAATTACTTCATAAGAGTTCTATACACCTTGGATTTTATTGCACGATGGCAGCCGAAGGGTGAGTTCAAACTCGACTGCCAGAGTGCAATGAAATCCAAGGTGTACGGAACTCGAATGATGTGTTTCCTTTATTGCATATTTCTGATATATTTATATATTAAATCAACAGAGAAACTGTATGGGCGGTTTTTATCAATAAATGCTAATAAAATAACAAAATGGGACACACTTCAGGATTAATAATATGTTCTAAAGCATATTTTAAAATAAAATAATTAAAAAAGTGATAATAATTCGTGAGTGCTGTGTTTCGATCCGGGTCCTTTCGTACCTAAGTACCTAAACCCAACACTCTACCCGTTGCGCCAACCCGGGGCTGTTGATTGCGTGACTGATTAAAACTTACATAATCCTTCGTTTACAATTCATGGAAACAAAGGTTGATAACCAAGAATAACAAATTACCCTCAATCTATTGTCGTTTTATCAAAGTGAACGCTGACATTAAATGCAAATTTAACGTAAGCGTAGTGTCCGCCATGTCGAAAACCTGAAATCGAGGCACCGGTCCCGTATAGCATTCTACGGAACTCCCGTGCAGCTCCTATCATTATAATTTCAAGTATGCAATAAAGCGATCTAAGACTTGTTTTTGAATAAGAAACATATATTAAAATATAGCCTTTGTCATTTTAAAGACATTTTATTGCAGGCATAACCTTCAATTTTCAGCTTAAACAATATATTTTGTCTAAAATGAGTTGCAATTCGCAAGTTTATGCTTGTTATATGCAGCTGGGATTTTTACATAGGGGTCATTTACTATGCACTCCTAGGATACGTTGAGGTATGCTAATAATTAATAACAACTAAGGGGCCACTGAGTAGCTACCGTGACATATACCAACAAAGCAGTGCATACATGTGCGAATATATTTGGATATAAATTGGATTAAACAATATAAACAGGAAAATGGTCAATTTATAAGGGAACATTCGAAATTTTATGACCAGGCACTTAAAAGATAAAGAGTACGGGAATAGAGATTTGGTGACAAACCTGTTAAAAGGAGATAACAAGTTTTACAGGTAAACAAATTAATACAGTCTAAATTAACTTTAAACTTTAAAAAAGTTTAAGGGAAAAGTTCTTTTCAATACTATGTGTATTCGCAGAAGTTGAGATATACCTTGCACCATCTAAAATCGTAATAAATTATAATTGCAATCAGTGCAATGGACTTGTATGTGTTAAAATATGCGTGGATATGAATATTAGACTGTTTTTTTTTTCGGATTTCATAGTTCATGATCGTTTTTTGAACAAAAACGCTTGAAGCTTGTAAAAACGCTTGAAACTTGACAAAAAAAACTGGAATAAGCTTTCCGTGTGGACAGGCCTTTATTTGAATATCAATGGTCCATGGTTTTCTTCGGTTTTTAGTTAATTATGATTATACAGTTGCACTTTTTTTAAAGAAATAAATTATAATGACTTAAAATGAAATCAAATCATGTATTTGATCAGAAATATATACATGTAGAGCTGCCCATGTATCTGTAGTGGTCGTAGGGCAAAAGCCCTCCCGGTCAAAAGCCCTCCCGACTAAAAGCCCTCCCATTTTTGCAAGGTAGGCCAAAAACCCTACCGGCTAAAAGCCCTCCCATTTTTGCAAGGTAGGCTAAAAGCCCTCCCGGCTAAAAGCCCTTCCATTTTTGTAAGGTTAAAATGAAATATATTATATTATTTTTTATTCTTTTTGTTTATTTTCAATAACTCAAACCAATAACTCAAAGCAATAACATGCATGGTCACTATTCACATTGGTACGCTAATCCTCTGATCCCTGATCCCCATGTTATCCCTTGGTGATAACGGTCACAATGGTCCCACGGAATAAATGCTAATATATATACTATATGCGATATATTTCATTTTCACCTTACAGAAATGGTAGGGAATTTAGCCGGGAGGGATTTTAGCCTACCTTTCAAAAATGGGAGGGCTTTTGACCGTTTACCATCTGCTGTCGATTCCCTTTTCAAAATGACAACGAAACTCGAAAAATAAAATGTAACGTATCTTAAGTAGTATGAAGCGTAAATATGTTTTACGTCCTAGACAGAATAAACACGTATAGATAAATAAATAAATACAAATTGCACAAATGGTAAAGTCATGTGTGGCTTTTGTGCTTAAATCCTTTTATTATTATGTTATAAAAATCAAATACTAAAACTATGCGTATCATATATGAATAATTTAAGGGACAGCTTGTTGTATTGTTTATCTCATGCAGATATGGACCATGACTCGTTTCACGCATCAACTGACTGCATGTGTATAGGGACTAAATACAATATTTAAAAATAGCACATTAAGGTCAGTTCATTAAAAAAGTGTTTCCCATTATATCTCAACTGGTCTAGAAGAATCATAGTAACTATGTTAAACTATAAGGAACTTTCATTTTTTCGCAAAGTAAAGAGAATAAGTAAAGGGAAAATGCGGATAGGTTTAACTGGCTTGGAAGAAATTGAACACCTTTTGCAATTGTTTAATATTACATGCATATGAACAGGGTAGACGTTTTTGTTTATTTCGTCACTTTTAGGGTCATGTCCAGCATGAATGAACAAATTATTGCATTTTCAAACAGTACGATTTTCATGATATTTGTATATAACCTAGGTGTATATCCTTGCAATAAATATGTCTTCAATTCAAAATTATTACATATTGAATGAGTGAAATATTACCCCTTGAATAAAATTATTCGTCGGCAATGGGTGTTTTTTATATCGCCAGGTGATATTGATAATATGTTTTTCAATGTTTAGAGTTTTATTTATTGGTCAACACATTCTTTAGTCACTGTCCGAATAGTAGAATGATCTATCAAGCAAGCCGTTTTCTATCAACTATTTGGATATAATTGCTTAGCAATAGCTAAATCGATCATAATTAAACTTTGGTTATATACAATGTTCGTCACTTCCCACTCGGCATAGGTCGTCCATAGTACGTCGCATTCGGACGTGACGTTGGGAGCACGACTTTCTTTGGGCCCATATGAAAGTTTTCTGGACGTCCTTTTACTTAAAAGTTCTCAAAAAGTTCAGTTTCACAAAATACAATTATTTTCACACGTTAAAAGGGAAAAATTGACGTTTAGGGCAATTAATTTATCGAAATAAAGAATTTCTGAAAATATGTTTTTGCAAGCGTTACATGCAAGGATGTTTCCATTTAGGACATGGATCGATCTAATTAGTTCTCATTTGAATGCCAAGTGACGAGTGGGATTAACAATTGATGACAATTGCATTTATGCAATCAAATAATCTTTGACACATTTATTCAAATAATTGATCAATTTTAGAGATAAATAGAGAATGCACCATACAATGTATACACTATTAATTGATCTATATAGGAACTACATAATAGTCATATAATAGACTAAGTTTGATTTGATCAAGTCGGTTCATATATAAACATAGTCATAACACGATAAAAAGATGAGGCCTAGACTATATTTGTTATTTGTTATAGAACCTATATGAGACATTGATAAATAAAATCATCAACATGAACTATTTATATTAATAGTAAATCCTACACAATATCATAAGGAACCGCCTGTTTTTTTACTTTATTTCATATGACATAGACAAATTCATAAGACAAATCAATTAAACAAATACAGCATCCCATCCCTAATCCCTTTGTAATACAGACATCGACTGATATCAGTATACTGAGGTATTTAACCATGCGAGTCATAGAAAATTCTATCTCAATTTCTCAGTGCATGGGAAAATACCTCTAGGTAAATTCCCACGCTGAGGTTTGTTCCCTACCAACACCCGCATCGATAGAACGTGATTTTGACGTCCGATACGAACGTGACGTCAATGCAACGTCTTTTCTACGTCCGCGACGAATAAGGACATCCGGAAAACTTGCATATGGGCCCAAAGTAGGGCGTCCGCTCAACGTCCGTGGACGTCTTGTCGAGTGGGCTCAGTTAAAAAGGCCTTTCTATGGATTTGATATGTGATTTATGCACTAAATAAACACGTAGACGCTGCATAATATTTCTTGATTCTTTACATAGATTATTCATACTCTGTAAGATAGAAAGTCACGATTCTTCATAAGGATGATGCACCAGTAGTGTTGACTTAAATATTCACTATTTACTGCTCTTAATTATTGGTGTTAGTATAGTATATTGTTACTATTATTAGATATAATAATGAGAGCATATTGTAGAGATAATTCTCACTTATTTTATTTATTCTTGATAATTTTAGCTGAAGGATATCAAGTTTTGACCTTGCGTTTACATTTTCTCAAATTGTTTATGTTTTTATATACATTATAATAAGATATTCTATGTATCTTTGCATATACACCCAGTTCATAAACTTATGTGGCTTTATAACCGTTTAACCAATAAATAACGTCTTGAAAAACACATAAAGCGGAGATAAAAATGACACATGACATTATAAAAAAACACTCGTTGCCGACAAATAACTTTAGTCGAGGGGTCATACTTCACTTATTTATCACATTTTAATTTTGCATTTTAGTCCTTTTTTACTAGTATATACACCTAGGTTATATGCAAATATCAGGAAAATCGTACTATTTAGAAACGATTACCCTGTGAAGTGATGAAATAAAAAAAACATACGTCTTATATATATGGTAGCTGATAGACATATCAGTGGTTCTTATAGCAAAACTTAACGCAACTGGATTAAAAAAGCAAGCCACATATGAAGAAAACACATTGCGTTATAAAAAGGGTAAGTTGCTATTTCAAAAAAGCATTTTGCTGTTAAAAGAGCAACTTGCTTATAAAAAACAACTTGCTTTTAAAAAGGTAACTTGCTTTTTCGGAAAGCTGACTTTTTATTTCTTTCAATTTTCTATAGTTTTGCAAAGAATTTACCATCCTTTCAAATGTCAAACATGCTTTGTTTTTGGTGAGATTAAAAAAAATAATAAGTCTGACCATAAAAAGCAACATACTTGCAATATGCACAAAAAATACATCTATTATATCTATAAATTTAATAATTTTCAGTTAAAAATCAAAACATCAAAACAATCGGTTTATCTAAATATTCAAATATTCTGTTCACTAATTTAAAGGGTAGTTCTATGGATATTCAGTATGGAATATCGTGGCGATTATGTAGCGGTGCCTTTCTTAATAAAAAATGATATAATTTATATATATGAGTCAACTGTTAAGTGTCGATTCATAGCAACAAACTTCTTACTAAACCTGAGTAAACCAACCCTCACATATTATTAGAAATATAATGTCGTATGATTTAACCATAAAGAAGCACTATTGCTATTTTTATCAATTTTTTAAAAGTCGATGCGACAAAATCCAAATGACAAATTAAGGATCGACTTTGATATTTTTCTTTAACGCGATGCAGTATAACGTCTCCAACGTAACGAAAAGAAACTAAAAAACACTACTACAGTGTACGGGCGATCCCAGTTGCAGCCAATCAACCACAAAAATGCACAGTTTTATTATTTTTACTTTTTTTTTACTTTGTTTTTGTAACAGTGTAACAGAACTATGGCCAACAGCATCAATTCAAGACGATTTTTCATCGCTTCCAAAACTTGGTTGCTGTATATTGCATGTTTTTGCATTTTTATCGCCATGATGTCCAGTCAATTCATGAACCAGCCCATAAACCCAAACTCAAAATATCCGAAGCCTCAACATCAGCAAATCTTTCAACCGGTAAGATTTAAGTTTATTATGAATGTATTCATACCAAATTAGATAAGCCCTATCTCATAGTCGATGCAACAAACGCCCTAGTACAATGTTATGTCATCAGCCGGATAGACTATAGTAATAATATTCTAGCATCACTTCTCAAATTGCAACTTTCTCGCCTCCTAAAGGCTATGAATATGTCGGCTAGGCTATTTCCTCGAAACCCAAAGTATTACAGCACCGCCCAAATATTTAGAGAACTTCACTGGCTAAAAAATGAAGAAAGGATATCAAAGTTTAGCCTTACGTAAAAAGCATTGAACAATGGCAGTCCGTCGTATATATCGAATCTGATTACACCTCGTATTCCATCCCGGTATCTGAGATCCTCGGATAATCTTGATCTCCTCCTCGTACCAAAAACACGAACTTGTGATCGTGTCTTTCGCATTTCCACACCCTAGGTGTGGAACGCATTGCCTAAAATAATCCGCAAGCAGACATTGCTCTCTTCATTTTAAAGTAAACTCAAAACTCATTTATTCATGAAAACGTACTGTTAATCGTTATAAATATGAATATTGTAGCGCATAGGTGCCATATGCGCAGTATGAAAGAAGAGCCCCTCACGAGCTGTTCCAAAAAAAGTTGTTCGCGATAATTTCCAGCTGGCTTGGAAATTTTGAGAAAAAATTATTCTAGCTTGGAGATTCGAGCCGTTTGAGGAACACATTTTTTGATGATTTATTTTAATAACTTTTACAATAATAGGTGAGAATAATTATTTTGAAATTGATTAAACTTCCTTGAATTGTCCAATAAACTGTTATTTGCAAAACAAGATGCGTAATTTGGTTATATTCAAAAGTTCACGGTTTTCCTTTTCTGTTCAATGCTGGCTAGAAAAGGGGGAACAGCCTCGCTGGCTTTGAAGAAGGGAACACTTTTTGCAACATTTAAATGGTCCAGAGCTATTATTCTGTTGTTCTTGGGAATTTCTCTTAGTAATCATAATGTTGTTTTAAGTTGATTTTACAACTTTTTAAAAAATATGTCGTGGGGCGACCTTCATAAAAACTGATTGGAATGACATCAGTTGTATGTCGTAATTTCGAAGTAATAATAACCAGGTCATATTGATATAATATAGTGAATAATTGTGAAGCGCATAGTCCGCAAATAATGATAATAATAATAAACATGTATGTTTATGTTTCAAGTTTAAATATGTCAACTAAATTTTATAAACAGGTTTCAGAAAAACAAGTAGACTATAACCCATACACATTGTTCTTAAATAAGATCTCTTTTCATCCAGGAGTACGACTATGCATATTTCGCAGACCTTGACAGGCGCATCGCGAACACATCCTCCATCATCTACAATCGCGTCCCGAAATGTGGAAGTTCGGCTATGCGAGCCATTTTGAGGTTGCTTCAAAGAAGAACAAAGCGATATTCGTTTTATTCTTCACGAAACGTGCGCCAAGCTCATTTGAATAAGTCTCAAATATACCGGTTTGTAGAGCAATTGAAACATTACAAAACACCTTGGGTGTTTGAGCGTCATATCTATTTCATAAACGTGGGTCAATATGATATGCCTATGCCTATTTATATCAATTTTAGTGCGTGATCCCACGGCCAGATTTGTGTCTGGTTATTATTTTCGGCGATTTCAACATCCCAAACCGATGTCTGTCGAAAGACGCAAAAGAACATTTGACGATTGTGTGCTACAAAATCACACTGAATGCCAGACCGTGAATGCTTTTGGTATAATCCCCTTCTTTTGCGGTCACGATCCAAGATGTCTCATTCCCTCCAGATTTGCCTTGGAGAGGGCAAAACACCATCTCCATTCCTACTACGGGGCAGTTGGCATCACAGAAGACCTCAATGCATCCTATGAACTATTCGAGAAAAGCATGCCTCAGTTTCTTGTCAACATATCTAAGACTGCACAGCAAAGTCTTGCTAAATTAAAATCACAATTTAAAACGCATAAAAAGCCTGCTTCGAGTCAGAAAGCGCTTGAGGAGATGCAATCAAGGTTGGCCCTAGAATATGAGTTTTACGATTTTGGAAAAAGAAGATACATCGCATTTCTAAAACATTATGGCGTAGCGAGTCAATTATTTAATAATACATACAAAACTATGAAAGTGAATAAACCAACATTAGATTGATTTTATAAATTAAAATTTACGTGAAACATTGGATGAAAAGGCTAGGCCTAGAGTGTTGTTGGCTTTCAGCGAAAAGGTTTGGTTCACAATAATATGTAACATCATTTTTTTAATATAATAGCTGCTATAGAAAATAACAATTTTATTCATATTACGTGTTTTTTGTCTGACATTGGTGTGACTGTTTGTAATTTTAAGCACTGATTTAAAGCAAATAATGCATCTCATGTAATATTAGATTGCTTTTTATACCTATATTCTATTGCAAAAAAAAAGACTCCAAAACTGCAAAATATTGATGGTTTTTAGTTTTGAAGGAGGCTATAATGATGGAATACTATAGAAATTTAACAGTGCATTGTGTCTACTATATAAGGATGTACTGTGAATTGCGCTAGAAATAGTTTGAGGGTTAATTATTCAGAAATGACAAATGCAATGCAATTTTATTTTGGTATTGCAAATTGTAAACGAAAAAGTAGGGGTATACGCAAAATATGAAATAATTATATTAAAGAGTGTAAAAGATATGCAATAAAAACGATTTTCGTGATATTTTTCCCCATTTACATCTTGAAATAATAACATGCCTCTGAAGAATGACCACGTTCTTTTGTCTTTGAATAATAGAGACATATTCAAGCAATAGAATCGGTACCTAGAATAAGTCGCACCTTAACGTACAAATGAGTTCTGGAATATAAACAGACCGCTCAAAGCTAGAGCCTTTCTATTCACCATGACAAACCATTCAATCATGTAGAATTCTTTATAGGGCAAAGAGAGTGTTTTATTATGTTTAAAATTGTTTGCAATTTCGGTTTAGAAATGTCTAGGAAATTTCGGGCGAGGAATAGAATGAGAATGAAAGTTCAAATATAAAATGGAAAAATATAAATTAGATAAAGATATAAACAATGCAGAAATATGTTCAACCCACCCACTCTTGCCCTTTCTTTGGTCAGCCTAATTGTTGACACATCTGGTCAATCAAATCTAGTCTAGACGCATCTAGGGTTCCCTACACCAAGTGAACATACTGAAAATTCTGCAGCTTTTTCGAGGCCGTTTCTA
>LQRL01114411.1:36023-47169 GCA_001703475.1 Hydroides elegans
GGCGTCATATTGCGACGTGAAGGTCACGTCATTTTTACAACGTCACAAGGACGACTTTAATAACACGTCACGACAGCGTCTAATTAGCGACGTTATACGGACATGTTCATTAGTCTCGTCATGAAAACACGTCGTTAACCCGTCATTTAAAGGCAATGATGGGACGTCTCATATTTTACATCGCAGCGCCGTCCTATTTTCGTCGCGGACGTCGGGACGTAAAACTACGTAATCAGGACGTTCTTAGGAAGTTGTTTGCCGAGTGGGATACAACAAACCACGAACCTGATTTAGACGATAACTCTTTCACTCTTGGATCGCAGGGCATCATCGGATCGGAACATATACCTTTAGGTAAAGTCAAACTTGACATAAATTTATCATCCGCAAATGTTAAATTTGAACTGATATCCATAGGAATGCTCCCGTTTACATCATGTTTCTCTCTAGAAAAAACTGCGGTGTTGTTTTGTATCACCAAATGGTAAATAGCGGCTCGAACGGTGGCATATTTTTCCGGAATCGTGGATATGCTAAGACGTCGCCACAATAAGGCAACGATTGCTTGAATGTCCTATAAGAATTAATTTCCAGTTCATACATTTAGGCAACCTACTGGCCTAGCAAATCTTTTGAATTTATTGTCATAAAAAGCATAATCTAATAAAATATCCTTTATATTTTTTATTAACTCATAGAAATGGTAGAGAATAAAAATTAAAAGGGTAAAATAATGCCTTTTTTTCAAACAAGCTCCCCATGTGACCATATGAGTGCAGGATTGTCGTTGCCGAGCACAGCCGATTAATATTTAATCCGGATGACATGAGTGCACTTTCAAAATAACTTTTTATATAACTTTCCCTACGTCAGCTGCAGTAGTGTAATATTGAGAGTTCAGTATCATTCGGTCTTGCATATAGAGAAAACATTATGATTGTTCGAGCATGGAAGCACCTGCTAGAACACCTGCTCCCAACTCGAGCAATCATGATGATCGTCGTCGATCGACGTCCCGATATGATTCGGGTACAAAATAGCAAGTGAATGGGTTCACTACCGCAACCGACTTCACTCCGAAACGGGTGAATGTGAACGTCGCCTATGATGACCTTTGACCTTTGGCTCGGGGTTGCTCAAGTTGGGACGGGTGTTTTAGCAGGTGCTTTCACCTCGAACAATCAGATTTGTTTGTGCTATATGCAAGACCAAATGATGCTGAACTGTCAATATTACACTACTAACATCCCAGGTAATTGAGCAAATTGGCATTTTTATTCATTTTTTGAATATTCATAGAAGATCCCGCTCCAGGAAAAATTGTTTACCCCAAGCTGACCGAAAATCCAGGGATTTCATTGAAACGTCATACAACTGGTCTGTACGCCGCGGTATATGTACATGTTTGTGACATTTATATGTATATGGCAATGTAACAACTTATTTTCTACTTATTTCTGGATCACTTGCATATTTCTCAATAAACGCAAAACACATGTTTCTTTACTTTATATAACATTTGAATTTAAGTTTAATATAAATTCATTTTGGCAAATAACTGATTGCACTTCTATCTGAATGTTGACAAATTGTTTAAAAGAGTTCAGACTGGAATTTCCTTTAAGCTTTTTAAAAACAGCACCGATGAAGATATGATTTTCCTGGAGTTATATTGCTCAAATAACCTCGACAGCCAAACGTCCTGACTAAGTAGCTTTTCGCCCCGGTATACGCGAGTCCCTTGTATGCGATAAAACGAGGTACAGTCGCGCGCATTGCTAACTTCTCATGGCAAACGCTAAATGCTAAACGTTAAACGCACAAACGCTAAACGCTAAACACTAAGCCCTAAGACGCTAAACACTAAACGCACAAACGCTAAATGTTACACGCTAAACGCTAAACTCTTAACCATAGTGAGGGGTATATAAAGGACATATTAAGAGTGTGCCAAATACAAAGTCAAAGATACATATTTGGAAATGAACCATATTAAATAATTTGAATAGAGAAAACAACCGAATTGCATATCACATGGGTGATATAAAGGGTCAAATAAAGCTTCACTCAACCTCTTTCATCAAACGCTAAACGTTAAACGCTAAACGTAAAACTCACAAACACTTAAACGCAGAAAACGCTAAAAGCTAACCCCTTAAACGCTTAACGCTAAACGTTAGAGAAATTGAGAAGTTAGAACCGCGCGCCACTGTAGTTACGACGAATTTCACGATATGACATATTTACACACCCGATGCACGCCAATATTTCGACGTTTTAACTTGAAGTTACAAATTAATGTTATATGGATTGTTCTTTTATTGTGTTTTTTTTAAAGATTATTACGATATGTGACTGCATTCATGCAAAGAGGGATCCCTTATCCAACATCTCCAGTTTTTTAATACAATAAGTACTCTCATGTGCTTAATAATCATAGTCACTCTTCTGTTGCTATAATAAATCAACATCTCGTTTTAATGGAAACACTATGTCATAACAATATAAAAGCCAAACGGTTATCGCAATATAACTTAACATAAACTCTAGTTTATGAGCATTAAATACTGTATGTTATTTATACTAAATTGATACCGCGTTAATAGGGTAACATATTTTTGCCCTCGGTCGAGCATGTTCAATGTGAATTGTGTTCAAACAAACAAACGAGTCTTCCATATCAAGCAATAATATGTCTGGAATTCAGTTACATAGTTTCAAAGCATGTTTCAAGCATTTTTTTTACCTTGATTTCTATACTTTATAATAAAAATGTTATTCTCAAGCAAATTGTGAATTTAAAAAATATATATGTATAAATAAATATCAAATGTCATACAAAAACTACCTAAATAGCGATTGTATATGCCTTTGGGATGGGCCATTATAATTTCAAAAAGTATAAAGGCGCGTTCACGCAAAAAAAAAATCCTACATTTTTGCGTGAACAGAGGGGATAAGTAGTTATGTTGCTTTCGAAAATATCGGGTTTCGTGCTTTTTTCCCGAACTTATTCGCTTGCGTGAACGAGGCCTAAGAGTATTGCAAATAGTTAAATTATTAACTTATTTAACTATATTAAAATATATATGATTGAATATCATGCAGTCTTAATCAAGACTATATAGTTTACACATCCAAACAAAAAAAAAACAATTAATGTTCACAGAAATTACATACGAACAAATCCATACTTTGTGGCGGTTTTGTGGTTCTTATTCGCCAGCATAAACAAGCGGCATGTATCCATATTCATCTGCAAACATGTTGAGGCAATGGGAACGAGCATCCCTATGTCCCTTTTTCGATGTTAAGCCTAATTTACATCCCTTGCATGTGATACCTTTTCTTCCTGTAGCTACCTGTTAAAGTAAACATAGCTTTTTAGTAACATTATAGGGTAACGGCGTACGTTAGGGCCTGGCCATATTGGAAGCTTTTACTTGCTTTTATTTCCTAACAAAGCTGTCTTCTAATGTTTTCCTTATGGGAAACTAAAAAAGCGAGTTAAAGCTACCTAACAGCTCGTTGTTTTTGGTTTCCCATAAGGAATTCATTGGACGACAGCTTTGTTAGAAAATAAAAGCAAGTAAAAGCTTCCAATGTGGCCAGGCCCTAATTGCGGGGTGTATTGTCGTAATTATAAAACACATGATGTAATTTATTATACCTACTGTTTAAATTGAGTGTATAAGCTTACTGTAGAAATCCATCGAATTAAGCGGTGTTTCCTTTAACCGTCAAATTGATGCACAGTAGATGTACGTCAAACGCATGGCTTTCGCTCACATTATCATTCTTTTGTGTTTCCCTTCATCCGTTGTGTATACGTTCTGCAGTCCGGTTTTTACGCAATCATCACCGTAAAATATACGGACTGAAAACGGACCTTATACGCCACGCATTGATGGACACACCTTTTTTCGTTTATTTCTCAATCATTTTATTATTATTTTTTAGATACTGATTAAGGAACGTTAGGAAACTATAGCGGAATTTATGCATTGCATTTAATAATCTTAATATGTTTATTTATTAATAAACATTGCAGTAATCTGGTATACATAATTGTTAAAAAGATGTTATTGAATATTTGAAATATTTGGGTTGCTTTTCAATTCGTGAATTCGTTTGATATTTAGGAACAATGAATATTCAAAATGTAATTTTTGAGTAGCAAAACTTGATCTTTTAACTGATTATTAAAGATACGATTACCAAAATAGGTGGTTTCCTTGTCACATGAGATGCAATCATATTCATCGCAATATCCTCGCAATTGAAATTCTTTGCGACATGATCATAAATTGCCCTCGGCTGATGAAACGTGTACCACCATAGATAGAACTGAAATAAAAAGCAAATAAACATATAATTGAGAATCTTGAGAAATAAACGTATACTTTATGCTTAAAGGTAGTTGAAGCGTACAATCAACTAATCTATGAATTGGGCTAAAATTGAAATACAGCTAAATAGCAAGATCAACAAAGAGTATGGCTACTTTGAATAGACGGTTCTAGGGCGTCATAATGACGTTTTGCATTTGACGTAACGTTGACCTCGCCATATGACGTTGTTGTAACGTAATTTCTGGTCGGCACATGTCGGGGGACATGTTAGCATATATTATTACCTTATGTATAAAAGCGAAACCGGTTAAGACCATGGATGTCGGTCTCCTTCCATGGGGATATTCCCAAGCCTTGCTCGTAGCATTCCATTTATGCCTTCGACCTGGCACCCCTACGATACGATCAGGATTCTTTCTCCAAGTCCTGGATAAAAATGTACACTCTTAAACTAAATTTTAGTTGATAAAACTACCTGTATCGTTCATTATGTACTCGTACTACTCTCGATATTATTCTTGAATCGGTGATTCCCTTACGATAACATATACATTGATATATATTAGCTGTAATAGACAGTTTTCTTTACGTAATATAATAGATAAGATAGCTACTTATACCTGAAGACCATCTCAAGTTCCCTAGCACTAGTCTCGATGTCGTCGTCAAGGGAAACAACGGCGTCGGTTGCTATGACGTCATACGGTAGAAACCGATTGTTTAGGCTGTTGATCTCCGTGTCGATGATCTGAGGGAGATAAACGAAGTGTTACATATAGGCATTACATAAAGGAAATCTCAAATATTAAGTATATTTTAAACGCATTTTTAACGCATTTTTAACGCATTCAGTCAGTCGCTTGACATAATTCAACTTCAGTATCTATCATACCAGAATAGGTACTCCGATGTCAGGCAATGTGAGATTATTCGGTGGTGGATTCGAAGGGTTCCATACGACTAAGACTTTATCCATATTTTCGGCTCCTTTTAGTGCCTTCAAGTTCCTAATCAGCATATCTCTGTCTCGTAGCATTGTTAGAAAAATTACTGAAATAAAATCAGGACGCATGATATGATAAGATATTTACATCGAATTAAATGTGTAACATTAATTTTTATATATTTCAGACTGTCCAGGCGCGTTCACGCAAACAAAAAGCCCGAAAATAAAAGCTCAATGATAGCCACTTTTATATAAAGCAGAACAATTTAATCCTTCTGTTTACTTAAAATACGGAGTTATTTTGCATTATTTTCGAGCTTTTTGTGCGTGAACGAGGCCCTTCAAAGCTATTAAATTATTCATCTTACATGGAGTTTCACTGCAAATACCTGAATTAGCCATTAGCAAAAGCATGAAAATATCATAGAGATATTGGTCAATACATAAAAATGTTAACATGAAAAATTAGGCACATGAGTGGTCTGAAGTATTCTTTCGAAACAAATGTATTTTTATCGAACAAGACCTTACAATTAAAACTTCAATTTTGTAAAACAAAAATGCCCGCAAAATGTGCTGGATGTAAACACAGAAAATACCATGATTGTTTATTAACATTATTTTAAAAAGCAAGTTGCAAAATCCGGGGAAAGATATTAACCAGTCGGATGTCATTCTATAAATTCATATATTTTCTGCAAAGCGTTAAACCCGGTCATGAAAATATGTATATATATAATATAATACCTGTATATTTCTCTGCATTCAAATTATTTTTGATGACTCCAGTTACATCTAAAAATAATTCATAGGTATGTTTAATCCATCTGTATTTCAGTAAAAGTAGCTTTTCAACGTCGCTATTGAACGTAACGCCGAGGGACGTTATTTAAATGTCGGCCTCATATCCCTCATACGTCTCACTTCGTTATGACGTTGTAATTGTTCCTACGTCCGCGAAAGACAATAAAGGACATATATTCAAACAAATTTAAGATTTGTTCGAAAGGTTTTAATCGGCCAAATCATATGAACACTCAATATTTTTTCCTGAAAATGGATGAACACTTTTTTTCAAATGTTAGCGCGAAAAACATACGAAATTCTCTACGTGCCTTAAATTTGTAAGGGGAATCTGATTACTAAACATAGTTTTATGAGAGTAATGTTCGAGTAGATTGTTCGTTTACCCCATGAAAAAATTCACGAATCATTGCATTTCCAACTATTGAGCACATGTTTCTACATTGAAGGTGACATAATTATAAAATTATTGGTGAAAATCCATCGCTGTAAAAATAAAAAGATTATTTGATATTTGTTTTATACAACACGGTATGAAAAAATATCCTTCTAATTATTCATTAAAAAAATTATGACTAAGATTCATCTTATTTATTTTCTTTTATTTTACGCCGATTTTATTACTACATTCGATTCAAAAGCGCAAATTCAACATCGAACCAAAAATAAAAAAAGATAACCGAAAAAAATAACCCATGTATTTTTAGAGGTGAAACATACAACAAAACACGAACCTGATTTAGACGATAACTCTTTCACTCTTGCATCACAGGGCATCATCGGGTCGGAGCATAACCATTTAGGTAAAGTCAAGCTTGACATAAATTTATCGTTCGCAAATGTTAAATTTGAACTAATTTCCATAGGAATGCTCCTGTTGACATCATGTTTCTCTCTAGAATAATCTGCGGTGTTATTTCGTATCACCGAATGGTAAATAGCAGCCCGCACTGTGGCATATTTTTCCGGAATTGTGGATATAATGAGACGTCGCCGCAATAAGGCAACGATAGCTTGAAGGTTTTGCGTTTCTGATGTGAAATACTGCGTAACAATTCGCTGCATGTTGGACTGATATTGAGCTATTTTCTCTGGGGACAGACCAGAAAGAGTATCAGCCATTTTTGCTATATCTTCTTTTGGAAACCGAATTACAGTTTGTTCCCATTGGATAATTTCGTGAAAAGGTAGAATGACATCCTGTCCCAGAATCACAGGAATAGAACCAGCTATCAGCGACTCATACAGGCGTTGCTGTATTAATTTAGATGAAATAACATTCTTATCCGGGGACGATATAATGAGCGAAAATATGGAGTTTTGGAGATATTTTATTCTTTGATTTTCATTTTCACATAATTGCCATTCAAATATTTCATTGTCGGGATTTTCAACATGGCATGAGAACTGTATATCAAGATGATGCTTTACTTTAGTTTTTGTCCTCCAGTCGTTTACACTTGTTTTCATATCATGTTCTCTTTTCAAATAATCAATCGCATATTTATTTTCAGATTGAAAAGTAGGCAGTGCGGATAAATTTCCGTGGAAATATATAACGTTTTTTCCGTTTTTTATTCATATCTAAAATATCTTTGGTATTGCCAATATATGGAACCACTGTATCGTAACCAAAACGAAACGAGGAATTGTAAAAATCCATTTAAGCCATTATTTCATCTCTCTGCATCCACGAATTAGAATATATTCCTGAGTTACTGTTGATATATTTCAAATCAAATTTTGCGATTTTATTATTGAGTTCATTACAATTCAACCCATTTCGTTTAATATTTACGTAATTGAAATCGACGATTAGGACACATGGTATAATTTTATTTGTAGTTAGAAAGGAATCAGAAGAATTCACACTTGATTCATTTGTAGAATTTAAACAAATTGTCCGATTTTCTGATTCTACTCGGCTACTATTTGATATTTGCTTATGTGCATTATTAGATGACATTGAAATGTAATTAAAGGACCGTTTTTCTAAATAAAATAACAATAGAAATGTAAAGCAAAGCAACAATCCAAATAATTTTTTATCCATCATTAATATGTTATTCCTTATTTATAAATATAAGTTATTACAAATTTTCATGATAACAAGAAAGAAACTATACAGCATGTATGTTCTTATAATCCACAATAAAAAACGCCTTAATAAAAAAGTAAGAAGCGTTAAGTACCTTATAAATCAAAATATTTTTTTACTTATAAATAATTATTTGAAAAATATAGCCAATGTGCTACTCAACATTTAGATTTGACAAAGAATCAGGACATGAAGCCGAGACAGTTTTCCACTTAAGGTTAATTATATTGCGTTATCAGTAACTGTTCTTTTTCTTATAACGTTTTTTTTAGAAGTCGTAACAGTGTAAACTATTGATTTGCATTGTTATCTAGATATTAAAGAACCAAACGAGCAATCCGAACTAATGAATACATATTTATATGATCATCTTCTCTTCTTATAAGCATATGAATCGTTTCATATTTAAATTATAATGTTTTAATCAAATTGAAATCATGTTATAACAATAATATAATGCAAATATAATTATATCAAAATAACTGTTTACAAAACGGATCCGAAATTAGTATACTCGACAACAAAAGAAGTGTCCGGTTGTTCAAATCTCTGTAACTTCAAAAGTATTTGGTCGATTTTTATCAATCATGTACCAAATTAAACAGCACATAATGTGAGTTCATTTAGTAAGGTTTTACGACTCTATATTTGCTATCGACGATTCGGCAAACTCTTGAAAATGAATGAACGAAATAGCGAGTAACAAACCCTCAAATATGCAAAAACGGCTGAGATGGTTTGGCCACGTCACAAGACGCCCCCCTGAAAGCTATGTCGCCAAAGCCTACCGAGAAGATTTCTCAAATCCAAGACCGCGAGGCAGGCCACACAAGAAATGGATCACTCAGGTGCGAGAAGACACAGGGCTCCCTATTGCGACCGCAGAGCGCAGAGCATCGGACCGTGGTGATTGCGTACAGTCAGCCGTCTGGAGAGAGCGAGGGGACGAAGAGTCCTGAGCATATAAGTTGAACTATCTTGCCTGAAATTTTAAGGGTAATTGGTACATTTGGACTCTTTAGATTGCATATTCAAAAATTAAAGCCAGTTGCGGCAATCGCTCGAGTTGACAAAGTATCTTGCGAATGGTCAGACGCTAGGCACCGGAAGTGCCAGCTTTAGTACAATTGTTCAAAACAATTGTTTGAATATGTCAAATGATGCCTTCACGGGTTTTGTAATGCTACATTAATGGGTTTACAACCGTTTTGGAAATTACGTTTCGCTTATTTTCTGGTTACTTCGAAACACGATATTGATCGAAAGGTCACGTTCAGTGAACCTTTGTTAACTCCGTAGTTTAAGTTTTCCATCAAGAAGAAAACGTGCATGTCTAAGACAACCTGAGGGTCGATTTCCACGCCCGAGCCTCGTAGCAATGGTGTGCGCAAGCGTATGCCTCGATAAACAGATCGACGTATTCTATTCAATTCTAGAGTGATTACGCGGCTAAAATGACCGTTGAACAGATTTTCTTAACTCGTAACTATAGATTACAATGTTCTAACCTGTTTCAAGCGTATTCACTCCATAAACGATTGTTTGCGCGATACCGCGCCTATATCGAGCGTATTTTCAATGCATTTCGCGACATCGTTTATATGGAAAACGAGGACAGCAACGGCCTTTCGGTTTATTTTTTTTATATTTAGCACACCCTTGAAGATAATATTGACAATGACCATTTTCGTTCGAACGCCCCGTCAATATAACCAGGTTAAGTTATCCATTTCAAATTTTGCCGAGTTTATTAGAAAATCACGGCTAGGCTATGGAGCGAATGGAATTCAAAGTGCAATTAACAGAGTTTAGAGCATGTGAGCTATCTTGAAATCATACCGCTTTTATTGTGTAATGTGATTAAGACTGTTTTTGCAGTTAAGCGCCAAAAACACGTTTTTCCGACATTTTACGATGTGCGCTGCAACGCATGTGGCATAGAAATTAACTATTTCTCACCGTTTTTGAGTTACAAAAACCTTATACTATCTCTAGCACATAGCGCTTTTCCTCTCCTACCGATACTCATTGAATGATGATCGAAATCAATGTTTCTTAGCCCTTCGATAAAACGAACTCTTCAAACGGATTCCAGATTGTTAGGTTTGCGAGACCACCTATAATTATCATAACTGAAACTAACAAACGTGTTTTAATTGGTTCCCCTTTTGATACAATGAAAAATTATTAAACCAAAATGACCGGACACTTCTTTTGTTGTCGAGTATATGTGAAGGAATGACAATTACATACGTTAAGTTTGTTTTTGTATCACACAACTTATTTGTTAAAAAGCAAAGATAATAGCTTCACTTCACAACATGTAGTCGAAGGAGTACACTGTCCAAAAAAAGTCAAGCCCCCCTCCAGTTTTTACCATTAAACTATGCAGTAGTGCACAGTTTTAAAACTTGTGTTATGTATTGATAAACCAATCACTTTATAGTTTTTTTGTTCCGAATATTGTCTACTAAGATGTTAAATGTATCAATGGTTAATTTTGTTGTGATTGGATTTGTTTAAGTGGGTTAATTTACGATGGAATTGGAGGCACATTATCTGCCATTCTGATGTTTATGGCAAACGGAGTATCTCACATTGGCCGAAAAGTGGCCGGTTTGAACTGATGCATTTGTAACCAATTGGTTCCATGGGTATACTTTACATATTGAAGTACGGAAAAAATGAAAAACAATCAATTTTTCAACGCTATTCATACCCAGTCAACACAGTTATCTCACTGTGATATCACTGTGAGACTTTCATTTTCTCGAGTTAGACTTGCTCTGTGAGATCACCCAGATATCTGAACGTACCCACGTTTTGAGGATCCGGTGAGACTCGCACCGTGAGACTCACAGTGCGTCTTTTTTTGTGATCTTTCATAGATATCTGAACGTACCCACGTTTTGAGCGTCCGGTGAGACTTTTCCGGTGAGATTCTCT
>LQRL01114428.1:6428-17234 GCA_001703475.1 Hydroides elegans
CTTTCTAATTAACATATGATTGAGTAACCAACGCTAACCATTGCTTAATGAATCTTCAATAAAAAATAACGCGTAACAAGAAAATGGATGTTAGAAGGATTGTTATAGAGAAATAGAAAACGTTTAAAACAACATTATAACTGGCAATATATACATACAGGTCAGTACCTATAAGGTACAATTTAATTAAGATGCAGCGTGTTAAGATAAGAATTAAGATAATGTATGTACAGTTGTTAAGTCTTCTATTAATCAGAGTATATAGAGAGAAGTTTAACAAAGCTTATATTATAAATTACAAAATTAAAAATATCTTGGTGGCTGTAGTAGATTTATTCACATTTTTCCATCCTGGTTAGATATACCAATTTTGATAAATGATTTGATTATAATTGGGACTGATATAATAATATGATAAAACAACAACTTAATTGGCAATATTTTTTTTATCTAGCCCTGTATTGTTTATTATATCTCTTTATTTCTATTTAATTTAAAATGGCATGCGCTATAAATTGTATATTTCAATTAATCACGCATCAGTATGAGAGAAAAAAAGAGCAAATTTTTGTATTACAATACCACAGATATTGTTATCACACAATTATAAGATAGACGCATGCATATGATAAAATCACAATGACAAAAAAGAGTAAAAACGAAAATTTGATGTCTCTTGACCATGAAGTTGTCAAATATTACCGGTAATATTTTGTTTAAGAATTTTAAAAAGAGTATTTATTGAAAAATATGGAATATTGATATTTTATCGAATTTTCAGCACGAACTGCCATGTCTACTTAACATGTTTTGAAAACAAAAATAGCAAAATATCACTGATACATGTTTTTAAAATTTTTAAACATCTTTGTATAAATTACAGTTAAACAGTCACACTAAATCATAGATTTCGTCTATGATTTGTGCAGTATGTCCATTTGAATTACGACGCAAACATATTTTTTGTCATTTTCTTTTCATTTTCAAAATAAATAAACATCACGCCACTATCACAAATGTGGAGATATAACAAATAACATATCTTTAAAAACCAACAATATTAATGGGGAATGAATATAGGATTGTGTAACGTTTTATTTACAGGGTAACTAGTACAACAGAAAATCACAATGTTTTAAATATGAATCGCTTTTTGCCCAACAATTATATGGTTATATGTGATAATTTATAAAAATTATGAAATGAGAGGTTTCGTGTATCAAATTCTTAAGTGGGCTGTCACAGCTTTGATAAAATCTAATTCATACGATATAGATAAATGGTCAATCCGGTAGCAAATCAAACTTTCTCGCAGAATTGTTGCTTATGGCGGATATAAATTTTCAACTCGTGTACAAAAAGGTACCTTATCGATTTAGTGTCTGTATGCATCTCTTAAATTCTAATGGCTGAATTTGGAAAAAAAACACTATATGATAGTTATTAGAATCTTCTAGATTCTCGATAAGTAAAGGGTTAAGATTTGATTGACAGGGAAATAGTTGAAAAGAAAACATATATGTGAAGTGAATTGAATGTTAGGATGGAAACAAAAATAGAAATGCATGATAAACAAAACTATTTACAGACATGCTTACAAAATAAATCATGAATGATTAATGTACAAATCATAATCTAAGTTGAGATTCAAACCTCATATCCATAATCTATAAAAACATAGACATTTACAGAAATTAAAGTTTCATACCATCAATTTTCTTAAGATTTTGCAGATATTAATAATAAATGCAGGAATTTACATACACTCTTCACTTTTATCAAATATTTACGTCGCTTCACGAATATATATGTTTTTTGCCCCATTGAATTATATTGTTACCAAAAAGCATTTTTAATCAAATTTTTGGAATTTATTGAATATTTCAATTAAATTAATTCTTACAAGGTATTGCATATTGTTGTATCGAGTCTACTTTTTGTGCATTTATTTATTACGGCAAATCACAGTCTGAGAATTATGCTTGAAGTATACCAATATTTTAGAATACGAGTGAAAAATAGTAACATTTTACACACCATAAAATAAATAAGATGAAATATATAAGTCTAACGAATTCCAGCTTTGCTGCTAAATTCTATAAATTGTGGATCCGATGAATTTATGTTTGAAACAGTGGACTCCACCTATCTCGAACGAAATTCCAAGACCAAGGTGGAATCTACGATTGTGCTCATTCGTATGTATACGTTTCTCGGCCACGAATTCACCCTTTAACCACAACCCCGCTATTTTTTACACATATTCGAATGACGGTAATATACAGCCTGAGAAACATATTGAAGTCAACTAATATTTTAGAATTCGAGTGAAAAATAGTTACATTTTACACACCATAACATTAACATGATGAAAACTGTATGGGTAAAGAATTCTAGTTAAATAGTATGCTTGATACAGTGGACTCCACTTATCTCGAACACAATTTCACGGTCCCAAACTGTGAAAGGCGGACTCTACGGTAGTGTAAATTCTAATGTATGGGTTACTCGGCCACTGATACACCATTAACTATATCCTTGCTATTTTGATGCAGATAAGCATAACGGGTATTCACAATATTATAGTCTTAATTATTGTAAAACAATCTAGGTGTTAAAATTAATAAAATTTTACACACCATAAAATTAGTATGATGGAATCTATAGGTCAAAATATTCTGGTATGGGTGTTAGGGTGGGGGTCTGGGGCCGGTCAAAATGGTAGATTTTTAATTCAATTAATTTACTATTATACAAGATAGGGTAGTGAAGATAGTCTTGTATATTCTATATAAGAATGTTTTTCACTATTTTTAGCTATTATTATGAAATAATAGTAAACTTACAGTACATTTCTTAGAATGTGATTTATTGTCATGTATATTTGTATCAAAATAGATGGGATATGGTTAAGGGTGTATTTGTGTCCGATTAATGTATCCCCATGTATGGACACAACCATTGACTCCACATTTGAAGGTCCTGGTTAGGACAGTGGAATTATGGTCGAGATAAGTGGAGTCCACTGTATCAAGCATAATTTCACCTGATCTGAAGTTTAATCTCACATTTAGGATTCTTTAGACCTATTGATTTCATCATATCAATTTAATGGTGTGTTAAATTTTACATTTTTTTACTTGTATTCTAACATATTTCAAGTTTTAAGATTCTTCTTGTTTCATGCCGTATAAAATATTCATTTGAACGGTATTTTACTATAATTAAAGGTGCATTTGGTGTCCTTTAAAGCTGTATGTATAAAGGGACACTACAACCGACTCCGAATTTCTTATGTTTGATATGTGACATGATAAGTGGACTCCAGTCACTCCGATTTTCACAGGTCGGTTCTGTGGAATTCTGTTCGAGATAAGTGGAGTCCACTGTATCAAGCATAAATTTCTCGGTTCTACAAAATGACGAAAAAGAAGGATTCTTTGGACCTTGTGTGTGATTTCGCCATTATAGTTTTATGGTGTGTTAATTTTACAAATTACACTCGTATTTGATAATATTGATACACTCTAAATAGTGAAAACTCTTTTTTTTCTTTTGTCCTTTTTATTAAATATTCTTATGAAATGTATTATTGAAGATTATTTTTTTTTGCATATTCTTATCACGTCGTTTCTAATATTTTTTTTTGTAAATGAGTTCCTAGACTTCTCATTCCTAAGCAAATAGATCGAAAAATTGAAAACTATATTACCAGTAGACTATACTTCCAGTATATCGTTCAGACTGTGATTTACTAAGTGGTACTCTTATATCAAAATATGTTTAATTGATAACTTCCTGTTATATTGAGTCCCTGTCAATAAAATATATATTACAATTATTGAGGTACTAAAAAAATAAAATGTAGAAGTGTTTTTACAACTTATTCATGTGAGTGGGATGAGCCTACATGATCTTGGTATCTTATACTTTTCTAGCATTCTGTTGCAGATGTGAATCAGTGAATACAAACTAAAATCTATATCCGTTATGCATGTAGACTTCCATGATAGCTAAAGTAGTTTATAATATATATATACAACATATTACCTCAAGTGGGACACAGTGCCTTTGTTTTAGATACATACTTCAGTTAAGTGAATAATTATGATTTATTACATGGTTGAAGCAATATGCAGGGCAATATCACCCGGCCAATATCACTTTTGATATTGCCCGGTAGGGCCGCATCTTGATATTTCCGAATATTAAATTTAAATATCATGTAATAAAAGGAATCAATTCCTCAGGGTCCATACCAAAATGTTTATTGACCCTCGGGATAGGGAAAAATAATGCCCGCGCCCTTCGGGCTTGGGCATTACTATTCCCTACCCTCGGGTCAATAACCATTTTGGTATGGACCCTTCGGGTATTATTCCTATTGTATGATATATAAATTCTGCGCCCCGTTCGGCTCTTATATATTCTTAATTAACGTTCGGGTTTTTTGGGTCCGCCCCTGGGTTTTATCACTTTCAAATCATATAATAGTTCTGGCTGACTAATGATAAATGTTCTCGTATCATTTTTCTCTCTTTTTTTTACCTTTAAATGAACCAAATTTGTTGTTTCATGACCAGCAATGCAATACATTGCTCATACAATAAACAGTTATTAACGACACAACACTGTTACTATAGTTAATTTTTATTATAGGTCGTTACAATACAAACTAGTGAATATGCATTAACAACATAATACGGATGGGTTTGTTTTTCTTGCTAAGGGATAAAATGGACCAAAAACAAAATATATATTGTGGCTGGAAATGGATAGTTTTAATTAAGGGTTTGTTTAAAATGATAAAATACTTTGTTTTTGGGGCATCGAAATTCACTATTTTCAAATATTAATTAAAGATCCTAGTCTTCCTTCTTATCTATTCTTCGTCTTCTCATCGTCAAAATTCGATAAAATATAGGCTAATAAATTCGCTGATATATTACATAGCTAGAATGATGTCCAACACTGACGAATATGTCGCTGGTAATAATCCTTAAAGTATGAATAAAAATGCATTTATTCAACAAATGACTTCAATGTAATGAATGCTAAGCAAAAAACCCGTAAAATTGCGAATCCTGAATGAAAAACATTGAATGTAGCGCGAAAGTAATTAAGGTTATCAGTATACATTGAATATAAAATTAAAGCGATAAAAGAGTTTAACGTGGTTATAGGATAACCGAGATATGTCAAATATAATTTTCATATCCATTTTCCACTATACAGATTTTGTGAGATCTAAGAAATACTATTTGGTTAAAATTTTAGTGGATTATAAGAACTTCTTTTGCAAAATTAGCAAAAGAAAGATGCTGATACAGCTAAAAAATAGAGGTGCAAATAAAATTCCGACCTAGAAAAAAAAAACAATACCAAGAATAAACGCATCATGATTTGTTTGGGTATATATTATCTAACAAGAACACATTCAGTGTAATTTTCCCTATTCTATGAACTCATTTTCTATTCTCCTAAATAACGAACGAATGAACCGTGTTACATATAATATAATACTCTTTTTTTTTCTTCAAAAATTCACAGACGAAATTCACTGCATCATACCATTTTCAACACTCAAAACGGTTTCTAACACAGCTAAATGTTTCACCTACACACTGTTGTTTCCCAAAAAAATGAATAAATAGAAAAAAATATATATAATACTACAATTGAATTATGATATTTACAATTTTGTTTACGACCAGTTAGCAATATGTAACCAATGTATTATTGCAGATCTATACATGTGATACCCTGGTTAACAAATGCTGTCTTTCATTTCTTTCCAATGGTCAGCCGTAAATTTCCGTAAATTTCCGTAAATTTTCTCGCGTCATCTCATATTGTTTAGTGCTTGTTCTCCCACCTTTGAGCACTACGTGAGCACGCGACTTTACATTTGCAAATCACAAGTATTTCTACAGGCTTGAGCGTTATTCAGGGGCAAACTATTCACAAATATATGAATGAGAAGATAAAATCTATCACACTGATGATGAATAAAAAGAAGAAAATAAGTTGTATTTTCTCTCTCTATCTGCCATATCCTAGATATTCACTGATTTTGTTTTATCTTCCTCTTATAGCAGCGGTTTCAATATCCGGTTTGTTTCGCATTCAAAGCGCGATATTTTATTTCCGGTTCCGCTTCACACAGCAAAATGCGCATGCGCAATAGGTAATGTAAACAAAGAGCACATGGCGATGTATGCCATGGCCATTTCTTGTATTATATCCTCAAGTGCAATTAATTCCACAGCGGTGGGTACATCATTTGTGTGTTATAAGGTGGATATTCGTACAGTGGAACTATTTTCATTGGCGTCCAACGAGCCCGTAAGCGGAGTCCGTACCGTGGGCTCATGGTTAGGATCATCATTCGAGGATGCGTTCACTTGGGCCTTATGTACGACCCCTGAGTGGTTGGGCTTATTGTAGTGAGGATGGTGGCTCGCTATGGGGGTGTTAGTGTTGGTGTTGGTGGCATTGAGGCTGGAACGTGAGGTTTTATTGGCTGTGGTGGCGGGCAGGATGCGAACCTGAAGATCGTTCATCTCTTCCGGGCCCAAGTCGGCAGAACAGTGGCTGTGCTGTTAAGGGGAGAAAAGAACAAAAGATTAAAGATAAATTACTATATATTAGAACAGTCTATATACAAAATTGTATGAGGATGCCTACTTATGCTGTGTATGGCGCATATAGTATCGGTTGATGCATTTTTTTCTTTCAAAGTCACAACCCACTCGGCAAGACTTCCACGGACGTTGAGCGGACGCCCTACTTTGGGCCCGTATGAAAGTTTTCCGAACGTCCTTATTCGTCGCGGACGTAGAACATACGTTGCATCGACGTCGTGTCCGAATCGGACGTACAAATTACGTTATATGGACGCCGGGACGTAAAAGGACGTCCAGAAAAACTTTCATGGGCCCAAAGTAGGTCGTCCTTTCAACGTCACCTCCGAATGCAACGTACTGTGGACGACCCTTGCCGAGTGGGAATGGGAGTGATGATCAAGCTTTTTTCGCGGGTCTGCATTTCGTGTTTATTATTATTTCATGGCTTGGCAAAAAAAAATCGGTTATTGTTTTCGACTAATTGCAACTTATATTTTATATAAAAAAATGTCAGCAACATCATATATATCTATCAATAGGAAATACCTAAAGATAACGTAATTAGAATTGAATTAGGCCACGAAGAATCTCAGCTGACGCAGAATACACACATACATCAAAATGTCAAAAATGTTTCTTTTTGTCAAAAATGTTGAATGATGCAACATTTGTTGATAATATGTTCGACTGGAAATTGATTGGCAGGGAAGATGGATTATGTCGGATTTTTATGATTGCTGGTCCGATTAGAAGAAATAGTATAGATCTTTTCGACATCATTTGTCATTTGAGTATCTACAAAATAAAAGTGAATGATTAAGTTCATTCTATTATCTTCGATCGTTGTAAAGTAAGATATTTTGTGTTAGTAAATGTTTGAAATGTGTAAGTTATATTTCCTGTAGTATTCATTCAAGATATACGTCGAATGAGTCATTTAATAGTGTTCCCTTGCTTCAGGGTGAGTCTATAATAAGTATTTTAGCAGTTTAAAAACGTCCTATATTTCAATTATTTAGCTGCTATTTGTAAGGAAATATTCGAATGCCACGCCTATAAAATCACAAAGTTCCAATGAAACGATACATTTTTTTCATTTGATATATTAAACGCATCGAATCGTCGCGAATAGATTGATTCGCTCTTCCTGAATTATACAAATATATATTGAAATTAATTTGTATTTTTTGTAAGAAGCTGTGTGATTTTGATCAATTATCTGTTCTGAAATGATTTGTGATAATTTATTATTGTTTTATTTGCATAAACGGTTGGATTGTATTCTTTGAATATTGGTACTTTATCGGTTAGAATATTGCCTTATTAAATATATTCATATAGTCAAAACAAATAAGAATTTAAACCCATATTGGAACTACGACTTTAAAATAAAAAAATGTCATTATCGTTCATAAGAAATTCCATAGCAAAATGAAATTAGAAGAAAAATGAAAATAGAATGTTAGATATACCTTATGTAGTGAAAATTCTTAGGGAAAAGTGAAAGATGATCACAACTAAATAAACGACGTAGTTTCGTGAGCATTTCCTGAAAACTGGACCCTGTGAGTATTACCAATCTCGTTGGATTCGAGATCTCGGCGAGAATTGGCGGTAGTACCCTGCAGGGGAATAAACAGAATACGTATCGAAACTTAACAAAATTATATCTTTTAAAGGGGGAACAAACATAAAATAGAATAGGTAGCGGGTAGAAATCATACCAAATCATGTTGAATCAACTTATCTTTAGTGAGTGAATTAAATCTGATTAAGTTAACTATATCGCTCAAAATGGTATTATTATCTCGAAATGCATTTACATGAAATTCAAAACATATGGTGCTTTTTTAGTTATAATCTTCCAAACTTTTCTTGTTCGTTTAGCTATAATCCTCCAAAATTTTCTTGCCAAAATTTTAAAACTAAAATATGCAATCCGTTTAGAACTTACGTCGGGTTTAGGTTGTATGAAATAAAATAAATAAGCATAATGTTTATCGATAAAATGAGGAATATGTTTTTCAAAAAGCAACAAGTATTTAAAACGATGAAACTAAATAGAGGTTTGTCTGGAAATTAAATGGTTGTGTTAAGTGTGAACGGCTTTTTAAAAAAAACCGCGAGATAGTGAATATGTGACATCCAATTTATGTGATACACAAGTATATGTACATATGTAAGTATTATCAATGGATATAGTATAAATAAGAACATCGTGATTTTTTTTCCGGTGATTTTTTATCGGTGTTTTGTGATAAAATAAAAAGAAATAATACACGCGTAGTGATTTAACATTGAAATAAAAAAAAATAAACAAAAATAGGACACTTCATATGAACTTTACAATGGATTTCGGGGTTATGGATAAAATGATAAATAGTGAGTGACTTAAAACTTAATTTGAGTGATTGAAATTAAACGTGAGGAACTAAGAATCCTCACATACATCCTTTTATAATACAATTAGGGCCTGGGAAAATTGGAAACATTTAACTGTTTTTTTTTAAAAACCATGTCTTTCCATGTTTTCTTATAGGAACTCAAAACGACGCTCTAGTTTAAAAAAACAACAACAAGCGTTTAGGTAGCCTTTTGAGTTTCCCATCAGGAATACATTGGGAGACAAAGCTGGTTAGAGGCAAAAAAACAAGGAAAAGCTCCCAATGTGCCAAAACCCTTATCTATAAATATTTCTTAAATAAATAAAAATGTCAAAGATAATCCGTGTACCTCATCTTCTTCTAATCGAGAATTGGCCATACAGCTGTAGTATCTTGACCATTGGTCAAACGGAATCGCAGATAATTGGCTGGATTGGGTTTGACTCGAATGCGACTTAGATAACATAATTGGTTTCAATATATATTATTCTTTATTTTTAAAATAATAAAATAAACTGGAAAATAAATAATTTAAAACAATTTTTTAAAACAATAACTTTGGTTCACAAAAAACAAAACCATTTCTTTTATCACAATCTAAGTAGTTTGGTATATCGAAGGTGCTGTCATTATGTCAAAATCAGTTTCGGTTATAGGGTATGATTTGTTAAGGTTCGTAGTCATAAATTGTAAGTTATTACGGGTAAGTTATTAAATCATTATTATCATATACATATTCATATTTATATAGATATTATATTAAGTGGTTAGAAATGCCTTTTTTTAAACAGGTGTATCCTAATGTACATGAGTCGGTGCTGTGTTCTCTTACCTTTCTTATGTTTCTCCCTGGTTCGGGCTAAAGCAGGACAATAATAAATTATAACAAAATCAAATATATTTTCTCAGTTTTTTTTTCTCAAAATTTAACAAAATATATGTGCTCTGATTTAAGATATTGAATGTTATATTCATTGCCAAACTTGACATTTATTCAACGTCATTGCACACGTATACGTCTATATGACGTCATGTAAACAGGAGGTGTCAAGATTCTATCGCAATAAGGTCAGAATTTGCAATTACCTCATAGTTCGGATAAAAGGTCAAGCATGCATATACCCTCCTACGTTGCGTACATAAAACAATCACCATGGGTACGAAATTCACCCGAATATCTAAAAATAGTAGATGCTACAGGGATTGCTTTGTGTAATGTTATACGCAATATTTCGTGGGTTTTACAATTGTATGGCGATAATTGATAATCATGCAAATTAATCAAGAACCATTGTTTAACAGAAGGGCAACGTTCGACCGGATATCATGTGCATCCCCCTTTGTGTAAAAAAAAAATATATATATATATAGGAAAAGATTAATCATCATACATTTCTATGGGCCTGACCACACTGGAAGGTTCAAGTTCCCCATGACGAATACGTTGAAATACGGTTTGTTAGGAAAAGAAGCTGCTTGGAGCTTCTGATGTGGCCAGCTCCATATATTGCCTTTGTTAAAAGGCGATCACGCGGACGGAAAAATGGGTTTCTGAGTAAAATATCTGCTGAGGTTTGAGGCAGCAGAAGCATACAAACTGTAAGGAACATTATTTTGTGAAACAATAAACCCAATTAATTATCTTGGTCTTTTTTCTGTACAAATCGCTCTGTCGGAATGCCATGTTAACCGGCGAAAAAATACCAGACTTGTATCAAAACATAAACACGGAATATTTGTGAGTCAGAAGGCGATTATGAAAGAAGTAGAACAAAACAGTTCCCGTATCTTTAGAA
>LQRL01114439.1:0-14730 GCA_001703475.1 Hydroides elegans
AGTAACTCATCAGCATAGATACTAAGATATCTAACATACATTACGTTTTTCCCTACAGACTAAACCAAAGAGGGTACCGAGGCGAACACCGAGGCAGGGGTGACGGCAAGCGAGGAAATTGGAGAGGCAGAGCTCGTGGTGGAAGACGATACTAAGATCGCGCCGAAGGCTGAACGAACGCTGTTCGATTAAGACCGATTTAAGACTCTCATTCCAGTCATCGATGTGAACGATAGACGAATAAAACATAGAGCAGAATTTAGCGTTTTAATGTGTTTAACCTTCTGAGCAATTTCCGGAAAAGGAAGTGCTTAGAAAGGTGGCTACTACGAATGAAAAATACCCGGATAATGCAGTTATTACATCTATAAGGTTCCCTTATGAAACTATAATTTCATTACGAGGCCTACGGCCTCTCATAAAATTACCAATTTAAATCGATTTCCCCTCTGCATTTGCCACCATGGACATGCTGAGTTTTGTTTTTCTTCGATATTATTACAAATTGCATTGAAGTATTGTATATCTATATTCCAACATGTGTTATATATACGCAATATTATTTTGTGATGTATTTCTATCGAGAACAGGCTTTGATAATGACAAAATTACCTTTTATTTCATGTTTTGTCTTTGCGTAAGCCGCTTACAGCGTGGCATCGGGTATCACATAATTTACATTTCAGCTGTTTTATAAACACACCTAAATTTTGGTTGCTAAATTTTAGGAACGATGTTGAAAACGACGTTATCCCGAAACCGTAAAACATAAGATTTCCAGTAGTGGTGGTTTCTAGTAATTGATTTCAAAGTAAAAAGAAACAGAATAGTCTTATTATACATTAACTTGATCATTGAATGATTAAGTAACTCAAAAATGACTGATACTCGTCATTTCAAATTTATAAAGATAAAAACAGAGAATATCTTCTATATCATTTTTCAAATACAAAGTTAATATACATTGTTTTATGTAACTACATGATTATTCTAGTTATAAATAGAATCAACGTGTCGTAAGTGGTGCGAAAGTATATTTTCGTGCATTGCAAGCAGTACCCTCCGCTATATTTTATCATATAATCATTTAGCAACGATAGTATCTGCTTTAAACGGACAAACAATGAAAACAACTGTGCGAAAATAACTAGTATTCGTAATTGAATAAATTTATTACGTAAATTATGATCATACAGCATGAATCGCAAAGGCAGGTGATTTTTTTCTTCTAAGCTTTACATGAAAATGATTCCGCTGTAAGAACGGATATATTGACATGAGAAGATGTTGAACAACTCGGATCTGTTACTTTTCTGAAGGAAGGCTAAATGCATAGAAGTTTGTATTTCAAAGAAAAATAAGGCAGTATTGAGACATATTTTAATAGAAGGAACCATACAAACAACCCAAGGGTTGAATACTATCAAATCGATATAAACAGCGGAACATCAAACAAATAAAAAATACCCAGTGATATAAATAAGAAACTTTTTTTGTTTTCAAAGTGACACTGTCACTGGATAGGACATAAAAAATCATTTATAGAGATCAAGAACCATCTACAAATCAGGACATGGATATAAGTACTGTTACGCGACTTCAAGAAACCAACCAAACAAGCACTGTAGTTACACTCTTTGCAATAACCACATCATAAATTATGTTTACCGATGACATACTGGATTTATCTCAACATGACTGGGCTCCATGTTGTCAAATCAATAAAAACTTCGTTGACATCATTGCAAAATCTACCGAGCACATAACGGTGGTATCATTTATGGTAATACTTTATAAGACTCATGCAGATGAGCTTGGCTATACTTAGATACACAAGATCTTTACCCTGCATGAGAATACGCCATCTAGACGACGTTCTAGATGAATGCTACAGATTTGCACGGAGATCACCGGGTAGAAAAAGCCGTGCTCCGTAACTTAAGTTTCATCTTTCATATGCACTCTTGCAAATTTCGTGGAATGTGGATATGTAAAAGGCTTACCTTTTAAATCCATAGCCGAACTATATTAAATTGCATTGCTGGCCACCGTTTTAATGACGGTGATAGGACCGAGCTCTCAGCTTATTTATATTGCCGCGGACGAGATTAGGGCCTAACGTCTATCATATAGACAAGGATGGTAGAGTAAGAGGTGGTTTAGGAGATGCAACAGTGCCATAATATAATTTATCATGAATGACGACATTGTCAAATTACTTATGGATTATTGAAAATTTAGTTGGGAATAAAAAAAGTAAAGTAAAGTTGTCCACAGGCCTTCAAGGCCCCTCGGATACCGGCGACCTAATGGCTCCGGTCTATAAGCGTTCTACCACGTGGGTAGGGGCAGGCTCAACCCACATCCCTGACTTTACCCCCTACTGTTTTCCAGTAGGTACCCATTTTTTCCTTCGGCTGGGTGGGCCGATATTTGTCTATAACCCGCGGTGGGACTCGAACCAGCGATCTTCGGATTAGCGCAATGCACTCATTCAGACCATGGTGAGTCAACCACCTTAACCACTCGGCCACGCGGGGAAGACATTAGTTGGGAATACCCTTATACAAATAGAATGAAATCCATTCAACATAGGAATCATTCAAATATATCCTAGACTTCTGAGATAAAGATATAACCATATATGAAGAAATAAAAAAAAACATAGCCAAGTCAAATTTTGATCGTCATGAGTCATTAGAATGCCAAAGTTGGAAGCAGCCCTGTTCAAGGTGTAATGGGAAGGTTTTGAATATGCGATCAAATTGACAGAGGGCATCGTCAATAGTAAATGTGAATGTTAACTTGTCTCGTCATTTCAAAAACGGTTTTTAACAAAGTGCAAAAATAACATACAATTGGTTCTGGGAACATATTCCGAAACAAAATATACTACACACTAATACGAAGCAGGTTCAAGAACTCATTGAATCAATTCCAAACCGATCCCGGTGCGGACATAGGGTCTGAACACGCTCCAGTCACTTGCAGTAAAAGGAATGAAAGTAAAAAAAAACACTTACATTAATAACAACATGAGTTGAAATTACTACTACGGAACACTTGTGATAGAAGATACAGTACTAAAAGAAGTCACGAGGATCAATAGAAAAAGAGTAGGAATATTTGCATCACAATTCAGACAGACCGGTGTTATTTGATCAACAGGATATCCAAGATGGAAAGGATATATAGTAGAACTATTCGCAGATGTCAGGGGGATATTCTTTGCAAAACGGATTTTAAAAAGGTCAAAGACTCTAGAGACGATGTCATTTTGATTGAAATTCTTCATACATTGGATGAGATAGGATTAGACAAAATTGTAGCGCTATGTAACACGATATACGACAAGAATATTCCAGATGATATGAAACAAAAACATATTCCCCCTACCTAATGTGTGAAAGACCGTCAACTACATAGACTTTAGAACCATTTGCCTTAATAGTCACGTGGCCATAATACTTCTCAAATTTATCTTGTATCGAAACAATAAACTATCGGCTGGGTAATAGGCAAAACAAATTGAGTGAAAAAAGGAAGAGAAGGGATCCCACGAAAGAAATAGTGGAAGATATCTGGAAAAGCGGGACGATCTATACATATGATTGATATACTATAAGAAGTCATTAAAAAGAGCTTACCAAGAGAATCTAATAGAACAACTCAAATAAGCTAGGATTAACGGACAACTAATCGCCAAGTTTCACATGGAATATGCAACAGTTGTACGTACCGAGCAGGAAAGCCCGGAAGGAATACATATAAAAAGACGGAGCTTACCTTCAGAGTGATTGAGAAAAACAATTGAGAAAAAAGTTTTTTTCAGTGGTAGAGTACTTAGCAACTTGATGTGTGCAGATGATAAATTCATTATCGTAGGAAATATGAACGATTGACGAATATAAGCTGATAAAGTAAATGAAGAAGGTAGATACTTCGGAATAAAAACGAATTGAAAGTCGAAACGAATGAAAACTATTTTGATGGATTAGATATTGAGCAGGTCAGCAAGATTGTGTACCTAAGTGAATAAATTACGGAACATGACATGTGCAAAACGACATTCGCAGAAAAAAAAACGAAATAACATTAAATCGAAATGCGATGTAGAGACTTAACTCATCAGCATCAGAAGCAGTCGCAGCAGCGCTTTTTGGCTGTTAAAATGCACCGAAGCCAACGCTCTGAATAAGTTATTCGTATTCTAAACGAAGATGTATAAAAATAACAGGAACGAACATGCATTGCTATTTTTTTCCTATATTATCTAATTCATTACTCTTTTAAAAATTATTTTAAATACATATAAACTCTTATTTTCCAAATGTTTTTCACAACAATTACACAGAACCCTCTGTGTTAATGAAAACTAGACTACACTAGAGGAAAAACCGCTCGTGGAAGAAGGGCTATTTTTACGCGAATTGTAAAAAAACATAAAATCTGAATTAGTGTGACACCATTCATGTCACAACAATTTGAAATGATTATTGAAGCACCATTGAAATACTCCACACAAGCGGGAGATAACAAATAAGCCATAGACAAGAGAACGATACTCGATTTTTATGTCATAATATTGCTATTAAAACACACTTATATTGAAAAAGCTTCTTTTTGCCTAAATGTAACCGCGGACCACTATCTAGTAAAGCAATCTTACCCATTTTATATAAACCCCACGATTTTTAACATATCCCTTATATCCACTTATGTGCATTGTCATATCCATACGGGATCCACACTTCACTCGCTCGCATGCTTCTGTTGCTTCGAGCACATGTCCACACACAATGTACTCGCTCGCTGCGAATAAATAAAGACCTTTGATATATTATGAATGATTTTAAACAGTTTTTAAGTTTCTGCTTAGTTTACAATACAAATTTCATGAAAAATCGGAAGAACTATATATGTAAATTGCTAGGCAAAAAGGTGTTCATAAAAACTATTTCCAGCTTTTGGCTTGGAAATTGTGAGGAAATACTTTATACATTGGAGATTATTTTATCATTTCTTTTATTCGTTATAAGTAGTGATACTAATGATTTTGAAATAGAATCAACTTGCTTGCAAATAAACAATAATTTGCTATTTATGATATGTAACTTTGCTATGTTCATAAATTTAATTTTCGCAAAAGGTGTTCTATTTCTGTTCCAAGCTAGCTAGAAAATGTGAAACAGCCAGCCGACTTGTAGAAACAAATGAACACCTGTTTTCAAACTGTTAACTTTCAAAAACCATATCTTTGTTGTTCGCAATTGTAGTGGTGTTAAGTGATTTTACAACTTTTCGAAAAACATGCCATGGAATGCTGCTGTAGGCTTAAAAATAAATTTAGATTCATGCAAATTTCATTCGCAATCATGATAAAAAAGTTCTCTGAATGATATTCGGTTTTTATTCTAAGACGTAATTATAATTCTATTCTTATAATCTTATTAATTTAGATTCATGCAAATGTCAATCTCAATCATGGATAAAAAGTTCTCTGAATGATATTTGGTTTTATGACGTAATAATAATTATATTCTTTGTAACGTATTCGTAACCAACGTAAACAAAACGTTTATAAATATATTATTTGTTTTGAGTTACGTAATCGTAACCAACGTAAACAAAACAAAGCCGCCATTACACCTGGCGGCTTAACAAATGTTAATTTGTCAGTTCGATCGAAAATCCTTAATTATGATAAAATTAATGACACAAAAAGTAAGTGACTATCTGGGATCCTTCTATGTAATTTTCCCAAATAAAAATGTACACGATACTTAATTCTGATTATTTTATTTCAGATAACCATGATGAACCAATGCACTGAGAGTTTAGCTGGAGATGTGAGGGATAGGTTCTACAGCAAAATAGACTCGATTGGGTTACATCCGTACCGCGTTAACACTTTTTTCTACAAAGATAAGCCCAATGATTGGCCCAAGGTCCATTATAAGAATATTGCTAATTCATTGCTGCTTTCAAAATCCACATACACCGGTGAGCAATTCGATTATTTTCGGGAATAAGATTTGTATAGATATCATATGGAAAAAAGAGGTAAAGAAAAAGGGCATAAATTAGTGAATGGCAAACAAGTCGTCCTAGGCAAAGTAGAGCACTCGATGCATCTCAATGTAAATCATCTGAGGCCGTGATTTATTTTGAAACATAATGGGGTAGTCAAAAAAGGGCAAAACTCTATGGTTTTCATTGGAGAGACGAGTTTTCATTTTGGAGCCGTCATGTGGAAACTTGAACATTCTACAAAATACCGTTCCGAGGCAATCGTTACAGATGAATTTGGCATTCTAGACAGACAAACGTGGAAGTACAATATAATCGCATCGATGACATGAATTTTACCTCTGCATCGAAACGAAAAAAACCATTGGACGACAATATAACGACATACAATAATCTTATTGATTCATCGATGAACATTCCGCCCCCCCCCCCACATAATTTGAACAAGATTAATTGCAATTAAATTATGTACATTATAAAGCAGCTTTTTTGTCAGTCACAACAGGATATTCTTATAATTTTGAACCTGCATCAAAGTCATAGTGTCCAAGTAATTGTACAATGTTACTAGAGCCTTTATTTCGTTAGATGGTATTTTTTGTGATTATATCAAATTGTAAGCTGTGGTTTGCTATGCAATCGGGAAGAATAACACCATCGACTGTGTATTCTGCTACGCTACTGAAATTTCATTTGAGACACCTTCAAAATTGTGAATAAATAAAATGTGTTATGAAAATAAGGAAAGCTTTGTCAATAATGCAACCAATTGGAGTATATTTCATGGATGATATAAAAGTTAATGAAAAATGGTTTTTGTATAAAAACAGAGTATCCCAAGTTTTTGGGTATCACTGTTAAACATATTATAGTGTAGTAGTTGTGAAAAAAGTTGTCTAGTAATAAAATGTCTATATTTTTTAGACTGAGTACTATCGAGGCTGTACCTTATCTAATAAACCATAATGGGGATTCAACATTCGAAACAAACATCAATATTATTACCAAGTTCAATTCCATGCGCGTATTACTTTTTCAGATGATGTTGCTCTTCAAGATATAATAGTAAAGGCGAGAACATTTCATGCCTGTCTGATTATGCTCGAAATGTGATTCAAACATTTTAGAATCAAAAGACAGTTATATTTAAGTGCTATCGCCGAATTAAAGAGTTTAGAAATGGATTTGGTTAAAGAAACATTTATTACAAATTTGGAAGATCAGACATGTGAACAATTGTCAGATAATCAAATTATAGATGTTGTTTCTGATAATGTAAATATTGTAGGTTCTAATAATAATAAAATATAATGCATGTTTCGCAAGCCTGATACATGATCAACATTGATTGTGTGTGCCTCGATCAAATGTACTGGCTCGATCAAATGGCTTCATATTAATGCCTGAAAACGAAAACAAAATCCCAAGAGCTTTATGGTTTGATCCAGAAGATTCGCCAATTAATAATAAACCAAAGCATATATCATAATTGATTATTATATGATGGGGTTGTAACGCGCGTTTTGATTGGCCGAGAGCAAGTCAATAATACTCAATGTTGACTTGCTGAGGAATTGTTGCATTAAATGTTATCCGAGTAATGTAAACAAAGAACATTTCTCATCATTTCACATTTCATTTTCGCCGAATCATCGTAGTTTTCATTCCAAACTAGAAAATTCATTAAAATCAATAAATCTACATTTATGAATTGTATTTTTAAAACGCGATTTGCGCGTGTACTCTGTGGTGTAGCGGTTAAGGTGCTCGCCTGCGGATCGAGAGGTCCCGAGTTCCAGCCCGATCACTGGCACATTTTAATTTTTAATTTTGAAATTTTAAGTAAAAGATAGAAGAATTACTTAATAAATCAATTGTTTTGATGCCATTATTTGACAATCAAGTGATTTATATTGTCGATTTTGAATAATGTTAAAGTATCGAGTCCATTGCTCTATCGACTAAGCTAATGAGGATAACTGAATGTTGCGAAATAAAGTTATATATTTAAATGTTTTAATGATGAAAGCATATAATAAAGCATATGTTGACTTGTTTTCAGTAAACATGAAGATATTATTGACCTGATTTGAAAATGTTGCCCTAAAGGGCAACATTTCCAGGTCAATAATACTTCATGTTTACTGAAAACAAGTCAACATCTGCTAATTATTTTTGTTTTTATTCAAATGGTACTACTTGCATGTATTAGTAACCAAACCACAAAAATGAATAATGTTATCGATAGTTGTGGCATTTTCACCTTTTCGCAACCTTTCCAATTTGATTGGTACATTGCCTTTAAAAATACGAAACTTTTTATTTAATAAACCAATTACTCGTTTAGCACGTATCCTTACTGACGCTATTTTCTTGTATGTTCTACTTCAGGATATAATTGCTTTTTGCCTTTAGTAAAATTGGATAAAACTACTAACGCAATCTCTAATGTTAAAACCTCAATCTGCCATAAGAATAGCACCCGGTAAAATGTTTAAGGTACCACATCTTCAGCTATATATTTATCAGACGCTCCCCTCCCCAGCCCTTTCAATTAAAGTAATAACCCCTTGAGGTGAAATTCAAATAATATATTTAACTGTATTGTAATTTGAATATATAAGAGATCACAGTTACTTTATCATAAAACAATATCTAAAACAATGAGGCACAGAAGATCTAAGAACATTTCTATCTGGCCATTTAATAAGAAAACAAAGCATATAATAAAGTGCATCTAAAGTTTATGAAAATATGATTGAACATTTGCTATACTCACTCCTTAATGGAAAGCCATATCTTTTAATAAATAATTTATTATAAGTTTATCTAAGCACAAAATAAACTGCTACATTTTCGATAATACTGTCCTTTTACCACAGATGTAGGTATCGATGAAAACGAATAATAAAAATAATAAAAATAAAACAGATAACTAGTGTAAAGAAGTATAAAATGGCACTTTAGCAGGGTTCAAATTGTATATATCCATCTCAAAGATACTGTTTTCTTTTATATTCTTATTCTTCTAATAACTGTTCGTTCGCGAAAGATGATCGATGATTTCTGATAACAGTTTCTATCACATCAGGCTCGATCTGATATGTGCATATAAAAATAAAACATACATCCATTAGTGTTCTTTCAATGACATCCTTTTTATCAATTGTCTTCCTACATATACTGTTTGCAAATCTTTATTAGGAAATGACCCAATATACATACGGTAGAGACATCTAGTGATGTACCATATAAAATCTCCATGGGAGTCGAACCCACCTAGCATCCTACTCTCAAATAACTCCTTAGTACAGCCCTTCATCTATAACAAACTTATGTTAATTCAAGTTAAAATTCAATTTAATATCACTCTTACTTCATTCGGCTCCTCTAAATTTGATAGGAGTGACAAAGATTTTACTGCATCTCTATTCTGTGTCTTCTCTTTTAACCTTCTGTGTCTTGCGCCTTCTTTTTTCTGTAGTGTTGGGACCTAAGACGGACTGGTGGAATCATGGAGATACATAGGCATCCCTGTTTTAAAATCTACAATATATCATAAGTCCATTCATTATTCTTCCCATTCACATGATAACCCAATCCTACACCTTATGTCAAATACATCAAAATTACTTTTAAAATGATCTCATAAACTTATTTCAAGTACGAGTTCTTTTTTCTAAGTGAGCAATAGGTCGTCTATTTGCTTCAAGTTATAACATTTCATTACGATTCAATTCATCAAATGTTAATAAACATGTCTGACATCCGGAAATGTTTTATATTTTATAAACCTTACCTGAAACAAAGTGGTTGAACAGTGACAGTCTTTCCTATTTGGCACATTTCTTAAACTTTCGGTTAATCGCGTTGCCCCGGTTCTTTTATACTTTGGGAAATACGATTAAAAGCACCCTCTACTATACATCCTGCACAAAATAATGGCGGAAATTTAGTATTTCTGTGAACCAAAACAAAGAATTCGTGACGATTGTTGAATTAACTATATACACTGTATAACCAATCGTTCTTTCAACTGGTATAAATAATCAAGCAAAGCAAATGATTTGCAGGTTTGATAAATAGAGCAAACTAAATTTGCTTTTATTTGAACAACTGTATAGTAATATGTATGGATTCATGTATAATTGAACAATATTTGGGGAAATAAAAATTACGAAAATTATTTTTTTCTATAAACGATAAACTATATTTTATTTCATATTTCGCAATACATTTACATGATATGCTGTGTAATGTATATTAAATTTGTGACTATTTGAAACATGAAAAGGAGTTGACTTGAAGAATGTAAATTCTTATTCATTCATTAACCCCTGAAACTTTTATCTAGCATATATATGTATCTATAAATAATACATTATTCGACCTTTATACTGATTTAACAAAATGGTACTCTATACACCTTAAGTTTGCATACTAATAGTTGCTTAGCAGGTTACAATCAAGAATTTTACAATCAAGATCGTTCCAAAGCTTAACACCTCTTATATTTGTTGACATATGTTTCAAACTTGAATTTACACGTGATGTGTGTAATTGACCTTTTTACTCGTATTATACCCATGTACATCTTGATTTTTTTAACAAATTTACTTTGAACATTTTTAGGTAGTAGACAGTTTGATGCTTTATACATAACATGTGGGGAGATCATCCAGTTTAAGTATTCTATATTTCTTGAATAATTCTGATGTATGTGCTCCATGACCAGCATTATTTATTATCCTACCTGTACGCTTCTTGAGCAATTTAAGCCTATTAATTCTTATGCAATACGCATTTGCTCAAAGTTCGCAACAGTACATTAAGTATGGCAATATTAACTCATTATATATCATAAGTAATGACTGGTTATCAACCTTTTCTCTAATTCTATGCATAGACCCTATGGCTTTACAAATTCAATTGTTAACCGTTTAAATATGATTTATCCATGTAAACCTTTCATCAATAATTAAGCCAATAAACTTTGCGAATGTCACCCTATTAAGCTCAATACCATCTAACTTGTTATGAGGCAACCTTTTGCTACTGAACAACATGTAGTTAGCGTTTTGTGCATCAAGAGAAAGTTTATTTAGTTTGAACCATTGTGATAGCTTAACCAACTCAAACGTATTTATAACTCTTACTTATCTATTTGGATTTTTATCAAGATAAAATATATTCGTGTCATCTGCAAAGATGATGAAATGTAATAGTTCTTATATTCTATACATATCGTTTATGTATAATATGAACAATAGTGGTCCCATTATAGAACCTTGGGGTACTCCACACAACACTTCCTGCTTACTTGAAAGAGTATCTTTATATTTGACAAATTGAGTTCTATTACTTAGATAACTTTAAAGAATATGGGACGCTATTCCACGAATTCAATAATACCTAAATTTTTGAAACAATAATGTATGGTCCACCGTATCAAACGCCTTTTTTAATCAATAAATACTCCTATACTAATAAATACTACTATTTATAAAAGATTTGTTTTGACTTTTGACTCCAACTTAGCAGTATACCATCCTTCAGAGTGATGAAACATTATAAAACCTTTTAGATATGTTGTGCGTAACGAAAACTGATGAATCCTCTTGGCAACCTTCTAAACCTCCAGCGTGCGGCAGAGCCCCCATTTTGTTTTGGGTGCGGTAGAACCTCCATTTTTTTCTGGGTGCGGCAGAACCCCCATTTTATTTTTGGTGCGGCAGAACCCATATTTTACATCTACTGTTATTTCATAAGATTCTTGAAATGAATGTACCAATACCTGAATGTACCAGGTCCTAGATTTGTCCCCCTAGTCAGGATTTCATATTTCTATGATGCATATATAGAAATATATAGATGCATATATGGTTTAATCAAAATTGAACAAATAAAAATGATATTAACCGAAACATTTTTTAAGATTATACATAATAGTGGACACATGTTAACTTAATTATAAAAACAGAATGCATGCTTAAATGAAAATAATTTAAAGGAGTGCGTTGTATATACAGCAGATACTCTCCTGTGTGTATTTGTACATCAGCGGTAATATGAAGTTGCAAAGGAAAGAATATTTGAATATTTGCAATAAGTGAATATATATTCGGCAATGAATATATTTCATTTCATACAATACTGCTCATATTTAATTTACAAATATTTGTCTTATTTTGCCTGAGTTGTCACATGATTGGAAATTTAAATTGAAAAAAAAAATCGATATATTCAAAGATACGATAAAATATACATTATACACTTTTAAGATGCTTTGCATACAAGCTAACCATATTTTAAAAGCAAAATGCACATGCATTTAATAGATTCCATATTTAAGCATGAACCTTTTTATAGAATAATCTGAGATCATTCGAATAACGAAGTCGAACAACGCAGGCATAAAGTACCTTTTTAGTATAGAAAACTATATTTTCGTCCAGACACAAAATCCAGATTGTGAAAATGTCATAATCAAACCGGTCAAGAGTAGTTTTTTTTATTCAACGACGCGACGTACGATTATAGACTTCTACATAGAAACCCTTTACGATATCACAACGTCCTAACAGCTTCACGTCGTAATGTGACCTAATACCCTCCACAATTTGTCGATTTTAAATAAGTAAAAAATTCATAACACTAAAATATTTTAAATCATACATGTATTCTTTTATTTAGTAATCCTATTTTAGGTAGAGAACATAAATGGTTTCTGAATTAACAGTCAGATTTGACTGAAAAAAGCGTCATGCAAACATGTTAATAAACTAAGCATGTTTATGCTCTCTCCTTTTCAATTGAAGACATCCGTTCAAAACGGTACCGAGTAGATAGTTGTTTTTTTTTTGTGTTTTTTTTTTTTTTTTGAGAAATTTGATATCAAACATTACATTAATTATTTATCGTATAGCAAATTATAGTCATTGGCTTTTTCTTGCATAAACGGTGCAAATGTTTTTTCTTTTTCCTTTTTATTATGTTATGATACTGGACACCACAACACATTCATTCACACTTTCACACGACATAGACAACGGTGCAAATGTTTATAATAGGGCCTATATTCGATGTTATCATTTGATATTGGTCATAAATCGTATGACCTGCTGATGCAAATCTCCGTGCATAACCGTGCTATATTAATTAATAGTATAATGCACTTATGCCTACAATTGAGACTTGGACATGAACCTAGACTCAAACGTCAAGTATGTGGTTTTACCACACGTGTTTATGTTTTCTTATTATATCTAATAGGATTTATTTGTTTATCGGGTCTTCCGCGAAAATACTCAAAGAATTACTCACAACTGCATAACACGACTCTTTATGCGGAATTCTATCTAGGAAATAAGTCATAAAGCTATAAATAAGAAACATGCTTTGATATGTTATTATCGATATTCGATTTATTCTAAATCACAATGTCGAAAAGCGTCGTTATCTATTGGTTAAGGATCAATTTAGTTCAACTTATCATAAGAATGCGTGCATAAGGAGATTTGTTGAACGGTCTTGAAAAAGAATCTTTATCTAATGAAATGTGCACTTAGTAGAACTAAGTCGAATTTTTGTGTAACAAATTGTAAATGTCAAATGCAGTACAAAACACTACATTATGCCAGGAATGCATTAGCTTATATTTCAACGGTAGCATCACTGTTATACATAGCACCTGACGGTTTTTGCAATAACAGTGTAAGTGAAACATCTAATAATAAATTCGTCAAGTTTCGTACATATACTTTGCAGACAATACACAGTTCACCTTCGACGAGATTGTCAAGAAAGATAATGTTTGAAGTGTAAACGTGTCACGTTTGATACAATCCATCGTTGCTCGAATGTTGACGGCAAAACCTTTAATAAATGTTATATAAAAACTTGATGTTAGTCACTCATCACTATTTCTGGAGGTGTGACTTTCATTGACTTAAAGAGTCAATCGAGTATAATTAATAATGAGTGTTTATGATGATTAATATTAAAGTGGGGGAAACGTGGCTATGATTTATGTTAGAATATAATTTGATTTGAAGCACGAACCGACATTTAAAGCGCTTTTTTTCACGAAATATTAGTGTAGGCAACTGAAGTTATTCATATGGACATCGAAAGAGTTTGTTAAATTTTTGTCACCGCACCATAATTGCAGAAAATTGTTATAGATTCTATGACGTCGTGTCTTGCAGCAAAACATGAAGAGTACCTCACGAGCTGTTCCCCAAAAAAGGTGTTCCCCACCAAATTCCAGCTGGCTTGGAAATTTTGAGGAAATTCATTCTAGCTTGGAGATTTTAGCAGATTGAGGAACACCTTTTTTGACAATTTCATCATATTCGCAATAAAAATTGCGGAGCTGTTCCCCAAAAAAGGTGTTCCCCACCAAATTCCAGCTGGCTTGGAAATTTTGAGGAAATTCATTCTAGCTTGGAGATTTTAGCAGATTGAGGAACACCTTTTTTGACAATTTCATCATATTCGCAATAAAAATTGCTAATCATTGTTTCAAAATCAATTAAACTTGCTTACAATTGTATGAACATCTATTATTTACAATATATAGTAGGTTAACTTAGGTATACTCAACATTTCAATTTTCGCAAAAGGTGTTCCTTTTCTGTTCCAAGCTGGCTAGAAAGGAAAAACAGCCCAGCTGGCTTGGAAAAAATGAACACCTTTTTG